>JACEEZ010000211.1:552500-585000 GCA_016584305.1 Chionoecetes opilio
GTGTTTTACTGCCCTTGATAAAAAAAACATAAAATATAAAATGATTCATGATACACCAAAAGTAAGTGATAGGATTAAGTTTAGATCCAAAACTAATCCCTTTTTGTGTGCACTTTTACTGAGTTGTTTTACTGGGACTAGTATTTAAGTTGGGGTATTTTAATGGTGTTACTTGCCCTATATAAAAAAAAAATGGATAATATAAATGATACTGTAAAACACAAGTAGTAAGTGATAGGATAAGGTTTAGATTCCAAAACTAAACCACCCTTTTTTTTGGCACTTTATGAGTTTTTTTGGGGACAGTATTAAGTGGGGTATTTTATGTGTTACTGCCCTTGAAAAAAAAAAAGGATATATGAATGTACATGATAAAACAAAGTAGTAAGTGATAGGATAAGTTTAAGATCCAACTAAATTCATCTTTGTTTGGCACTTTTAGAGTTTGTGTTGGGGGGACTAGATTTAGAGGGAGGATTTTTATTTTGGTTGAAGTCGCCTATTTATACAAAAAAAACAGAAATAAAATGATACATGATAAACCAGTAGTAAAGTGATAGATAAGTTAGATTCCAAAACTAAATTCACCTTTTTGGCACTTTACTGAGTTTTTTGGGATAGTATTTAAGGGTATTTTTATTGTTACGCCTTGATAAAAAAAAAGATATATAAATATGATATACGAAACACAAGTAGTAAGATGATAGGATAAGTCTTGAGATTCCATAACTAAATTCACCTTTTTTTTGGCACTTTTTACAGTTTTTTTGGGGGACTGATATTTAAGTGCCTATTTTTATGTATTTTACTGCCCTTGATAAAAAAAAAAAGATAATATAAAATGATACATGATAAACACAAGTAGTAAGTGATAGGATAAGTTTAGATTCCAAAACTAAATTCACCTTTTTTTGGCACTTTTTACTGAGTTTTTTTTGGGGACTAGTATTTAAGTGGGGTATTTTTATGTGTTTTACTGCCCTTGATAAAAAAAAAAGATAATATAAAATGATACATGATAAACACAAGTAGTAAGTGATAGGATAAGTTTAGATTCCAAAACTAAATTCACCTTTTTTTGGCACTTTTTACTGAGTTTTTTTGGGGGACTAGTATTTAAGTGGGGTATTTTTATGTGTTTTACTGCCCTTGATAAAAAAAAAAGATAATATAAAATGATACATGATAAACACAAGTAGTAAGTGATAGGATAAGTTGAGATTCCAAAACTAAATTCACCTTTTTTGGGCACTTTTTTACTGAGTTTTTTTTGGGGGACTAGTATTTAAGTGGGGTATTTTTATGTGTTTTACTGCCCTTGATAAAAAAAAAGATAATATAAAATGATACATGATAAACACAAGTAGTAAGTGATAGGATAAGTTGAGATTCCAAAACTAAATTCATCTTTTTTTTCCTTTTTACTGAGTTTTTAGGGGGACTGGACTGATATTTAAGTGCCTATTTTTATGTATTTTACTGCCCTTGATAAAAAAAAAAAAAGATAATATAAAGTGATACATGATAAACATAAGTAAGTGATAGGATAAGTTTAGATTCCAAAACTAAATTCATCTTTTTTTTCCTTTTTACTGACTTTTTAGGGGACTGGACTGATATTTAAGTGCCTATTTATTGTTTTATACTGCCCTTGATTTACCTCTACATGATAAAAAGAAGAAGAAAAAAAAAGTGATAGGATAAGTTGAGATTCCAAAACTAAATTAATCTTTTTTTGCCTTTTTACTGAGTTTTTAGAGGGACTGGACTGATATATAAGTGCCTATTTTTATGTATTTTACTGCCCTTGGTTTACCTCTACATGATAAAAAAAAAAAAAGAGAAAGAAAAGAGATAGGATAAGTTTAGGCTCCAAAACTAAATTGTTCTGTTCTTGCCATTTATACTTATTTTTTTGGGGGACTGGCATTTAAGTGGGATTGATATGTTTTTCACTGCCCTTGATTTACCTCTACATGATGATAAGAAATAAGTGACAGGAGGGAGGGACACGGCAGATGCTCCTGTGTTGCCATAGTAACCAGACGGGACCTTGCCACGCCGTATAAATATTTAGCACACGAGTAGTAAACATTGTTGCCAGTGTGGGATAAGTGCTCTGTTTTCCCCCCACTGCCTGACGTACGATTATAGAGAATGTTTATACTACTACTACTTCTACTATTACTATTACTATTATTATTATTATTATTATTATTATTATTATTATTGCTATTATTATTGCTACTACTATTGCTACTACTACTACTACTAATAATAATAATAATAATAATAATAATAATAATAATAATGATAATGATAATAAATTTTTTTTTCACCCGAAGGCATACAGTAAAAAAATAATAATAATAAATAATAGACAAACAGGAGTAAATTAACTTAAGCACTAAAGCAAATAAAATATAATATATACACTATACAGATTATACTCTGTGATTACTGGATGGCAGAGAAAAGAGAATATTAGAAATTCCTTTTAATACATGATTCCTTAGTTAATTATGGTTATTATACAGGGTGATTAAGAAAATGTGAACACTTCTATGGGAGTTATCACTATTTATTTTTATGGCAGGTGATTGAAATTGGGTGGTCACATTTTTTTGAATCACCTTGTATGATAATTATAATTGACCAAAGAATCAAATACTTTGCAATGTTTGCGATGTTTTATAATACATTTTTCTTTTTTGTAGTTTTTTCCTGTATAGTATTCATCGTAAAAAGAAAGATCACATTTGTGGAGAAGGATTGCACCTTTATTCTTTTTCTTCGTTCGCATCTTCCTCTTTTTTTTCCTCATCTTCATCCTCTTCTTCCCCTTCTTCATCCTCTTCAGGTCGGGCGATATTTCAATGCATATATAATCATGGTATTAAGTTTCATGTTCCCGAGTTGCCGCCTCAGATGCAAAACAAGGGAGAGAATAGCAGTGAGAGGGAACAGTTTATTCATAACACACAACACACACACACAACCAACACACACACACACACACATACACATACACACATACATACATACATACATACATACATACATACACACACACACATACACAGGAATCCATAATATATTTTACATGGAAGAGAATAGCAGTGAGAGAGAACAGTTTATTTATTCACAACACACAACACACACACACACACACACACACACACACACAACCACACACACACACACACACACATACACTGGAATCCATAATATATTTTACATGGAAGAGAATAGCAGTGAGAGAGAACAGTTTTATTCACAACACACACACACACAACCACACACACAACACACACACTGGAATCCATAATATATTTTTACATGGAAGAGAATAGCAGTGAGAGAGAACAGTTTATTCAACCACAACAACACCACAAACACACACACACCACAACACACAAACACATACACACATACCACTGGAATCCATAATATATTTTACATGGAAGAGAATAGCAGTGAGAGAGAACAGTTTATTCACAACACAACACAACACACACACACACACATACACACATACACTGGAATCCATAATATATTTTACATGGAAGATAATAGCAGTGAGAGAGAACAGTTTATTCACAACACACAACACAACACAACACACTCACACACACACATACACACACACACACACACACACACACACACACACACACACACACACACACACACACACACACACACAACACACAACACACACTCATACACTGGAATCCATAATATATGTTTAGCACACGTCAGGGGCGTTTCCTGGGTCTGGGCTTATTCCCCAAGGTTAGTATCCCACATTATTATTTATCCAGCTTTCCCGAGAGATATTTTTGAAGGTGAGGTTGATTTTATGTCATACACAGTTATATCTGAATTTCATTATCCGTAAGAGGCACACGTAAGAATCTTTTGTTCTATTTACATTCTGGCGTGGTTGCAATTTGTACCGTAAAAAAAAGTCAATAACCTCGCTGTTGGTTGTACAAGAAAATAGAAAAAAATAATGAATGATAAAATTATAGAAATATAGACAAAGAAAAGGCGTATTTGCGAACATACGTATTTGTTTGCAGGTCAAAAATATTATGTCTTTAGAAGGAATACATAGGAATACATAGGAAGAACAGATACCACCAGGAGATCTATTGGTCTATAACGAGGGTATCTGCTGAAATACAGACTACTAATTATCAAACTATATATAAGAGAGTAGTCGGTAAAGGATACCATGCCTCTAAAGAAGAGAGGTATGAGAGGAAATGGAGGAGGAGGAGGAGAAGAAGAAGAAGAAGAAGTAGAAGAAGAAGAAGAAGAAGAAGATGGTGAATGAAGAGGGATATACCAAAAAAAGTAGATAGAATACGAGTATCATATAATATAATGTGTTTTTTGTGATACTGAAGGTAAAAAAAAAAAAGATGATGATTATGGAATGTTGAGAAGAAGGGTGAAACAAAAAGATGAGGAAGGGAACGGAAAATAAGAAAGGCCCCACGCAAGATGGATGATAATAGTAATACAAAAGAATAAGTTCCCACCCCACCCACCCTTCAAAAAAAAATCAAGGAAGAGAAGAATATAAAAAACTACCCTTGAGTACGAAAACAAAAATTCACACGTTAACAACTGCGAACGAAAAGAAAAAGAGAGAGAAAACTTTCAACTACCGTATATAAAAAGGATCTTTAATGTGGGACTTGGACTGAGAGAGAGAGAGAGAGAGAGAGAGAGAGAGGTGAGGGAAGGTACAGGGAATAGGAGAAAAGTAGTCTAGAAAGGAGGAGAGAGAGAAAAAGAGAATAATGACCACCGAGAGAGAGAGAGAGAGAGAGAGGAAAGGTACAGGGAATAGGAGAAAAGTTGAGTCTAGAAAGGAGGAGAGAGAGAGAAAGAGAAAAAATAATAATGACCACCGAGAGAGAGAGAGAGAGAGAGAGGGGGGGGGGGGGGAGAGAGAGAGAGGGGGGAAGGGGGGGGAAGGGGGGGTAAGGCGATCATCTTTAGCCATGGTTTTTATACATGATATTGTGGCCCAACCTTTGATTGCGTAGTGGGGGTGGGGGTAAAGGGGAGGGGCTTTAATATAGGGGGGGGAGGGGGGAAGTATATGTCCAAGGGAAACAGGAGGTTGCGAAAGATTAAATAAAGACGAGAGAGAGAGAGAGAGATATGAATCACCAATTTCCTAGTTCATTTAGTGGATTGTAATTTTTATCCATACGGTATTCTTAATTAAGATTCACAGATAGACGAAGTGAAATAAATAAAGGAAAAAGTAAGATTAACCATAGAAAAAGTAATTATGTTATTGAAATCAAATGTAAACTAGAGTAATTTTTTTTTACTACTACTACTACTATTCCTACTACTACTACTACTATTATTCCTACTACTACTACGACTATTATTCCTACCACTACTACTACTACTTCTATCACCACTACAACCACTACTACTGCTACTACTACTATTCCTACTACTACAACTCCTACTATTATTCCTACTACCACTACTATTACAACAATTACTACTACAACTACTATTCCTACTACTACTGCTACTTCTACTACCACAACAACTACTACTACTATTCCTACTACTACTACTGCTACTTCTACTACCACCACTACTACCACTACCACTTTTACTACTACTACTACTACTACTACTTCTTCTTCTACTACTACTACTTCTACTACTACTACTACTGCTACTACTACTACTACTACTACTACTACTACTACTACTACTACTACTACTACTACTACTACTCACCCTCCTAACTGTGTAGATAGAGGGTTAGGCAACATTAGAAAGTCAGGCTTGTGGCTTTTGAAGTATCAGAAGTCATTTTCCTCTTCTCTTAGTTACTTCCTAGAGGGAGTTGAATAGCCCTTCCCTTCCCTTCCCTCCCTCCCTTCACCCTCCCTTCCCCTTCTATAACTATTTCCTCCCTTCTTTACTTCTCCTCCAGGCACATTCCCTTCACCTATACACCTCCTCCTCCTCCTCCTCCTCCTCCTCCTCCTCCTCCTCCTCCTCCTCCTCCTTCTGGCCTTCCTTTCATCAAAACAAGGAAAAGGAGGAGAAGGACCTTACAATTTGCACGTTATTATCATGAACCAACCGTGGATATCTCTCTCTCTCTCTCTCTCTCTCTCTCTCTCTCTCCTCTCCTCTCTCTCTCTCTCTCCTCTCTCTCTCTCTCTCTCTCTCTCTTCTCTCTCTCTCTCTCTCTAAGGCCTATTATAACAACAACCCTTTTTTGTCATCTCTACACATCGTAGTTTTAATTATTCATATATTATTTTTTTGACTGAAATTTACGTGCTCCAGTTTAACACAGAAAAAAAATAGTGCCTCTCGAGTTGAAAGAATCCCCATAAAACGAAGATTGAAAAGAAAATATTGTAGCGGAATAATAACTATCATTTTAGATTCAATTGTAGGCCAAGATTTCACTGAATTTCACGTTATGTTCTCTCTCTCTCTCTCTCTCTCTCTCTCTCTCTCTCTCTCTCTCTCTCTCTCTCTCTCTTCTCTCCTCTCTCTCTCTCTCTCTCTCTCCTACCTTCCTTTCTCTTTATTCATCCTTTCTCTCTTTTTTTCTCTATCTCCTTCCTTTCTCTCTTCATTCATCTTCTCTCTCTCTCTCTCTCTCTCTCTCTCTCTCTCTCTCTCTCTCTCTCTCTCTCTCTCTCTCTCTCTCTCTCTCTCTCTCTCTCTCTCTCCTTATTCTTCTCAGCCCTTTAAATTCATCCCCTTTTTGGGTGTAGAAATGTAGAAATCGAGGTTAAGAACTTCCCTTGTTAGCAATACCGCACATAATAACAGCCTAGTCTCAGGAATTTTTTTGTTGACTACTACAAGCCTACCTTAACGCGAAGAAATCTTTTATGTATGTTACTTATAGCTGATAATGATAGGGTAATAGGCCTCCGTGGTCACCCAATGGTTTATTTTATTTGTGGTTGTGGTATATTGTGGGTTTTGATATATTACAAGTAGAGTTTCTTTTTTGTATCACGTCCACGGCTTAGAAATATTACAAATAACTTGTTTTATGGACGGTAAACTTATCTTATACTGTACTAGGTACTAAAATCAATTTTTTTAATGAGGCGAAAATTCCATTTTATCTTAAGGTCTCATGCTTCAAATTATGCCTATGGTTACCTGATAACTATGATGAAAATCATAAAATACAACTGAAATTTAGAAGAACTGTAGTATTCCTTTCTCCTGGCATCAAATATCAGTCAGTAAGCAGCAAGGGGTCGGGATTTTTCGCCTCGTTAAAAAAAACAGAGTATATTACTACTAGTCTACTACAACCACAACCACTGAAATTGCTCTGGTTCTGTACAGGTATAAAACATGTATTTGCTCTCCTCTACTTAATTATTAATGTGGCATGCAGGCTCTTTTAGTATTTATAGTCAAATTGATTTTTTTTTTACATGACAAAGGACTGGCCAAGGGAAAATGTTTTGATTAAACTATATTTCCTTTTTTTAAGGGAAAACCAATTCTGAAACTATTCCTTCATGTTCGTAGAATATAAAGAATAGAAAAAAAATTGAAGGTTGGGAAACTCAAGTTGAAGAAGAAATTGGGGTAAAAGCTTATAATTATCTCGCTCTAAATAACAATATAATCTGGACTCCGTAATTACTCTTCTTTTTTTTGCGTTTTTATGTGTATTTATCTTTTTTGAGGTGTGTATGCGGAATGTTTTTTGTGTGTGTATGGGGATGTGTTTTGTGGTGTGTGTGTGTGTGTGTGTGTGTGTGTGTGTGTGTGTGTATAGGGACTGGGTGTGTGTGTATGTGTATAGGTATGTGTGGTGTGTAAAAGCTTACAATTATCTCGCACTGAATAACAATATAATCCTTAATTCTCCTTAATTCTCCGACTCCTTAATTATATATATTTTATTTCGCTTCTTGTATGTATTTATCTTTTTTTTTGTGTGTATGTTGGACTTTTTTGTGCGTGTGTATGTGTGTGTCACTGAGTGTGTGTGTGTGTGCAAGTGTCCACGACGGCACAGCAGCAGGTGTGGCGTGGTGACAGGTGTGGGCAGTCAGGTGGCTCTGTACAGGTGTTGCTGTCCCACAGGTGTTGTACAAAGGAAAGGCATACGTGGCTCTTGACTTTAGTGTTATGTATTGTTTTTGTTATGTATGGTGACTGTGTTGTGTGTGTGTGTGTGTGTGTCTCTCTCTCTCTCTCTCTCTCTCTCTCTCTCTCTCTCTCTCTCTCTCTCTCTCTCTCTCTCTCTCTCTCTCTCTCTCTCTCTCTCTCTCTCTCTCTCTCTCTCTCTCTCTCTCTCTCTCTCTCTCTCTCTCTGTATATGTATGGCGACTGGTGTGTTCTGTATATCTCTCTGTATATATGTATGGCGACTGTGGTCTCTCTCTCTCTCTCTCTCTCTTCTCTCTCTCTCTCCTCTCTCTCTCTCTCTCTCTCTCTCTCTCTCTCTCTCTCCTCTCTCTCTCTCTCTCTCTCTCTCTCTATGTATATGTATGGCGACTGGTGTGTTGTGTTTCTTTCTCTGTATATATGTATGGCGACTGGTGTGTTGTCTCTCTCTCTTTTCTCTCTCTCTCTCTTCTCTCTCCTCTCTCTCTCTCTCTCTCTCTCTCTCTCTCTCTTCTCTCTCTCTCTCTCTCTCTCTCTATGTATATGTATGGCGACTGGTGTGTTGTGTTTCTTTCTCTGTATATATGTATGGTGACTGGTGTGTTGTCTCTCTCTCTCTCTCTCTCTCTCTCTCCTCTCCTCTCTCTCTCTCTCTCTCCTCTCTCTCTCTCTCTCTCTCTCTCTCTCTCTCTCTCTCTCTCTCTCTCTCTCTCTCTCTCTCTCTCTATGTATATGTATGGCGACTGGTGTGTTGTGTTTCTTTCTCTGTATATATGTATGGTGACTGGTGTGTTGTGTATCTCTCTCTCTCTCTCTCTCTCTCTCTCTCTCTCTCTCTCTCTCTCTCTCTCTCTCTCTCTCTCTCTCTCTCTCTCTCTCTCTCTCCTCTCTCTCTCTCTCTCGCCACAGCTAAAGAAAAAACATTATAAAACCATAAATAAATCCATGATAAATAGATATCATATCACATGCAAAGCCACACATTTAAGTAATCTAATGATAATAGTTTTTTTTATCTACTGCAATCAATGCGTTCCTTATTCTTAGACTGTTGTATAGTAGTAGTAGTAGTAGTAGTAGTAGTAGTAGTAGTAGTAGTAGTAGTAGTAGTAGTGAAGATGATACTACCAGTCTCCCTGATATGCATTCCTTTTTTTTTTTTCTCTCCTTATCCCTCCCTCCTACTTATACTCCTCCTCCTCCTCTTTGCTGGTTAAACTGGACCAAGTATATCGCGAGCTTCTGTTGCCATTGTTGTTGGTGGTGGCTGTGGTGGTGGTGGTTGTAATGGTGGTGGTGGTGGTTGTTGTTGTTGGTGGTGGTGGTAGTGTTGGCGGTGGTGTTGTTGTTGGCGGTGGTTGTTGTTGGTGGTGGTGGTGGTGGTTGTAATGGTGGTGTTGGTGGTGATGGTAGTGGTAGCGGTGGTGGTGGTGGTGGTTGCACGAAGACCTACAGGCTTTAGAACGAGTGAAAGTCTAGAGAGGGACTCCAAGCTCTCGATTCGAAGTTGTGGTGGTGGGAGAAGGGGAAAAAATACACTATGTAGTACACGTACATACTAAGAGGTTAAAAGAAAAGTAGGCAACCGACCTTACACTGGTTTTGACAGGTTTACTACTCTCTCTCTCTCTCTCTCTCTCTCTCTCTCTCTCTCTCTCTCTCTCTCTCTCTCTCGTAAAGGGCAAGGCAGGATGGGGGTATGAATGCCACACACACAGCCACGCACACACAAACAGGGTTCACCATTACCAGTATTGCCAATTTCCGGCTTTCGTTCATCGGCGTTCCTAGCAGTCAGTGTTGGCAAGACACCCTCTAACATTGAACAGTTGAAAGGGGAAGACTTTTTAGGCTAGTAAGGATTAGTAAGGCTAGTAAGTTAGGATATATTATAGTACGGATAGTAAGGATAATTTTTAGGATGGTAAGGAGTTTTTTTTAATATGGGTTATGGGATGAGTTTAAAGTTTGTGATAGGGTGAAATTTTGGTCTATATTGATTTTGTCTGTTGTGGATAAATAAAGATTGTGAAAAGGTGAAATTTGGTTGTCTTTGGGTTGAAATTTGTCTTTATTAAAAAAAATATTGCTTTATAAGTATTAGTAGGTTGTTTACTACTACTACTACTATTACTTCTACTTTTACAGCTCTATTATTATTATTATTTTTTTTTTTTTTTATACATTTGTGCCTATAGCGCCTATAGGCAGTGGTGACCCAGGGCTGGATGGTAGGCTCTGGAGGTTCACTTGAGGGCTGTGAGGCCCTCGCCCGTGGTGGCGCAGGCAGGATTCTTATAGTGACGCCTGTGATTATTAAACTCATTAGAGGCTCATGCCGCCCCCCTGTGTCCTCCGATGCACTCGCAATCGAAGGGCAGATGGGCAGGGCATGTGGGTGTTCTTAGGCCACTCGACGGTGCAGAAAGGTTTTTTTTTTTTTCGGGGATCGAACTGGGTCCCGAGAACGCCAGCCGGAAAACGCAACCACTCCCCCTCCCGCCCCCTTTTTTAAAATTACTACTATCTATACTATACTACACTATATTTATACTACTTACTACTATATCTATATATACTACACTATACTACTATTTACTATACTACTATACTACTACTATACTATTATATACTACTACTATACTATCACCTATTAAAATCTTTTAACATTCTTGTGATTTAAAAAACATCCTCATTTTTCTTTTGGATACTTTGAAAACATTTGAATTTTTTCCCCTTATATATTTTTTTCCGTTAAAAATCCTGTCCATAATTATTAGGTTTCTCTTTACTCTTTTTCAATATCTTTTTTTATCTTGCCGGGAAAATGCAAAGGGTTTCCGCCCTAACTTGAAAAGATAAGGGTTTTATAAAAGAAATATAATTTTCCCTTGGGGGTTTTTATTATTTTTTATTTTTTTTTTAAAACATTTTTTAACTCTTTTACAGAGGCTTGAAGTAGATAAATTTTAAGGCAATGTAACATAAACGAAAAAAGAACGAAGAAAGAGAGAGGAGGAGAGAGAGGGAGGGGGGGGAAAGGGAGAGACGAGAGAGAAGAGAGAGAGGGGGGAGAGGAGAGAAGGCAAACCCCTTTTAAAAACAACAATTTTCAAGATTTTAAAAAAATTTTTTTTTTTTTTTAGAGAGAGAGAGAGGAGAGAGAGAGAATACCTTTTAAACAACAATTCAAGCATATATAAACAATTTTTTTAGAGAGAGAGAGAGAGAGAGCCCATATGTTCAAGGATGTTAAATATAATGTTCAATAAATGTATTCGTGGGAAGAAAATTTTTACAGTTTCTAAAATGTTAACTGTTTTTTCACTCTTAATTCTCTCAACACTTTCATTTAAGTCTCGTAACCTTAAGTACAATACAAAGACTAAAAATAAAGCCAGAGAGTTAAAAATAAAGAAGAAAATGGATAAAAATGAAAAGATGTAATTTCGTTGTATCCTTTTGTCATCACTTTCACCGCAGTCGTAAAATCTTCAGTAATTATAAGGAGTTAAGAAATAGAAGCAATATGTAGTTTCTTTTTGGCAATACGTAAGAGGAATGCAGGAGGGAAGCATTATGTATTATTATTATTATTATTATTATTATTATTATTATTATTATTATTATTATTACTATTAATCTTCAGTAGTAATTATAAAGAGTTAGGAATAAAAGTAATATATCGTTTTTTTAGGCAATACTTAACCCCTTCACGCCCATATCTTTCCTTTGCTATATAAAATCGTCTATTAGCCATAAAATTACGAAAAGTGACTGAATATACCAAATTAACTAGTGGACAAGGATACTAAACAGGTCATATCTCTAAAATACTGCTTATATTCACAAAAAATCGTCTAATGGTAACCAAATTACAATGGAAATTACGTTCTGGGCCTCAAGGGGTTAAGAAGAATGCAGGAGGAAGGCATATTTGATAACCAACAATTATATTATTAGAGAGGAGAGAGAGAGAGAGAGAGAGAGAGAGAGAGAGAGAGAGAGAGAGAGAGAGAGAGTAAAGAGTATTATTAAAGAGTGGCGAATACGTAAGCTGCTAATAAGGCAGCAGAAATACTAAAATAATCGAACAATCTAATGCATATATTAAATGAGCCCCCTTCTTTCCCCTTCATCACGATCACTATCACCACCACCATCACCACACGACTGGGTTTTATGGGGGGGGGAGTGAGGGTGTTGGTGGTGTTAGGGGAGGAAGGGGGGGTTGTTGGGTGGGGGTGTGAGGGTTGGGGGGGTTGTAGGGGAGGGGAAGGGGTAGATGATGGCTGGTTACAATGGTTACGCAAAAAAAAAGTATATACTGTGTTTTTATATTTTGTTTGCGTATATAACGTACGATCAGAGAGAGAGAGAGAGAGAGAGAGAGAGAGAGAAGGAAGGAGGGGAGATAAAAAAATAAACGAGGAAAGAGAGAAAGGAAGGAAGAAAGGAAATAAATAAGAGAAAGAAAAATGGAAAATGAGTGCAGTGAGAATATTTATGATGTTATAATATTTTATTCTCTTACGATGATAATGGTTTCTTGTGTTGATTTCATTTTTTTCTTTCTTATTATCCTTTCTTCCTTCCTTTCTCTCTTTCCTCGTTCATTTTTTCTCCCTTCCTTCCTTCATTTCCCCCCATTATTTTTTCTTTCTCTCTTCTCTCTTTCTCCTCTCTCTCTCTCTCTCTCTCTCTCTCCTCTTCCCCTCTTCCCCTTCTCTCTTCCTCTCTCCTCCTTCTTCCTCTCCCTCTCCTCTCTAACCATACATCTAATAAAATTTCCAAAAAACCCCTACGTAAAAACCCCCGCGTTACAAAAGTAAATCACAAATCAGGCTAATTTATCCCCGTGTTGAAAAAAAAAAATTACTCCGATCCAATGGGCCCCAACAAACTACGTCCCCGGGGTTTTTTTCATGGTGGGGCATTGTGGGGAAAAAAAAGGCGGGTGCCGCGGTGGATACAAGGGAAATTTGGCGAGGGAAAATTTCGAGTTTATTGCGCAAAAAAGATATTCCAGGGGTATATTATGTGTCCCTCTCGCTAAACCTTAAAAAGACCGGGGTTGCTGTTCGGAAAGGTTTTCTAAACCCCCCAAAACAGGCCCCTAAGAGCCCCCAAAAAAGGGCCCTGGATATAATTGCCCATATTTTGTTTTTTAGGGGACTCTCTTGATTGTTTTCCGGGTTTTAGAATTGAAAATACCTCCCTAGGTTTCTTTTGTTGTCCCCAAAAAAGGGGGATTAATTCAATTTGCCCAAAACTCTAAAAAATTTTTTCTCGTCGTAGTTCTTTTGTGGTTGTACAATAGGGTTTTTGAAAAACAAATTTTGAGTTTTTTTTTGTTTCTTTTTAAAAATATAAAATTCATTTTTTTTAAAAATTTAAAAAAAAATTGGGGACCTGGGGGAGGGGATTTTTCTGGGGGTCCAAATAGGGGTTCCCCCCAAATTTTTTAAAGGGGGTTTTGGAAAAAACCAAACAGGGAAAAATTATTGGTTTTTCTTTTAGTAAGGGAGGTTTTAATTTGGTTAAGGAATTTAGAATTTGGGGAAAAAGGTTAAGGTTTTTTTTATTTGGTTAGGTTAAAGGGGGAGTTTTATTTGGGTTGGGTTAAGGTGGGTTAGAATTTGGTTGGGTTAATTTTTTGGTTACATTGGTTTGGGTTTGGTTTGGTTAATTTTTTTTTGGTTAGATTTTTTAGGTTAATTTGGTTGGGGTTAATTTGGTTATTTTGGTTATTTTAGGTTTTTTGGTTAGGCAATTTCCTAGTTTTAAGGTAATTACCCTAATCTGGGGAATTTTCCCCCCCCTAACAACTTTAAATAATGTTTTCCGACGCATAATTTGTTCCCCACCCGAAAACCCCGCATTCCCCCCAGGTCCCCAAAACTTTTTTGGGAAAACTTGGGGGAGGGAAATAGGGCAAACATATAATTTTTTATGTGGGGTTTAATTTTAATGTGGGGTTTTTTCGGGGTGGGGAACAAATTATGCGTCGGAAACACTAATTAAGAGTTTGTATGGGGGGTAAAATTTCCTGACTAGGTAATTACCTTATATCTAGAGAAATTTGCCCCAACCAAAATTCCCCCAAACCCAACCAAATATAACCAAGCTAACCTAACCAAAATTTAAACAAACCTAACCTAACCAAATCTAAACCCGCCCAATAACCCAAAACTAAAAACCTACCCTTTTCTAGCGGGGGGGGGGTTTGGGGGGTTTGTTTCTCGACACTTCGGTCTCATTCTGAGGGTCGTCCCGGTTTTTCCCTGTCTCTGGACTCAGAAGAAAACCAATAATTTTCCCTAATCTAGCAATTTTTACAAAACCCCTAACTCAAAAATATGTGGTTGCGACGCATATTTTGTACCCCGCCCAAAAAGCCCGCTTCCCCCGCCCCCCGATTCCCCCCAGCAGGTCCCCCCAAACTTGTTTTGGGGAGAGGGGAAAATATGGGAAAAAGTGCACTGAAAATACCGGGGGAATTTTACCCCCTATCACAACCTTAAATTATGTGTTTTCCAACGTATTTTGTTCCCCACCCAAAACCCCGCATTCCCACAGGTCCCCAAAATTTTTTTGGGGGGAAAATGGGGAGAGTATGGGCAAACTAGAATTTTTCCAATTCCCTAGATCTAGGGGGGGAATTTCCTTTATCTAAGAAATTTCCTAACCAAACTAACTAACCTAAACCCAACCTAACCAAATATAACCAAATAACCTAAACCAAAATAACCAAACCTAACCTAAAACCAAATTAACCTAACCCAACCCAACCTAACCAAAACTAACCAACCTCCTGCGGGGGGTTGGGGGGGTTTTTCGACACTTGCGGGATCATTCTGTGAGGGTCGCAGGTTCCACTTTTGGCTCAAAGAAATCCAAAGAATTTTCCCTAGTCTAGGGAATTTTTTTTCAACACCCCTAACTCGAAAAAAATATGTGGTTGCGACGCATATTTTGTACCCCACCAAAAATCCCGCATTTCCCCCGGTCCCCAACTTGTTTTTTGGGGAGAGGGGGAGATGGGCCCAAAATAGAATAATACCCTACTTTTTATGGGAAAGAAAAAACAAAAGGAAAATCAATTAAAAACGTATTTTAAAATTATCATACCATGTATGTAACAAACCCAAAAGAGAAACTCGACGATAAAAAAATTTGGGTTTTTTTGGGCAAAAGATATTCCGGTGCTATTTTCCGTTCTCGTGCAACCGCGAGAAGACCTGGTTTATGGTTTTATGTGCAAGGGTTCAAACCCGGAAAAAAACACAGCGAGTCTCAATTAAGAAGTAAACAAAATGGGAGGGACCGTTACGTAACCTACCATTTCTTACCTTTTGACGAGGGTCTGTTTTTGATCGTTTTCTTGGGTTTAGAAAACCCCCTGCACATCGCCATTACCCCAGGTTTCTCATAGTGTTGTAGCGAGAAAAGAGCACGTAATATAGCACCTGGGGAAAATCAATTTCGCGCAAAAAAATAACTCTTCTTCCATCGCCGTGTTTTCCCCCGTAGGTCCCCCCGCGGCGACCCGCCTTATCCCCCCCAAAAGACCCATGTAAACAAAACCCTGACGTAGTTATGGGTAGGGTCCATTCTTTACAGTAGCTATTTTTAGAACACAATATTGGGGACCTAATAATTTAACCCCCCCGTACCTCAAACCCCCAAAAACCCTACCCTACAACACTCCACGTAACACCAAGTAATCTTATACATTATGCTTGTCCGGACAGACGTAACACCATTAAAAACAAATTTTAAAAAGTGTTGTTTGCTCAGCTGGTGGCGCGCAAATATCTCATCTCCTGTACGATACGTTTTCCGCCGTTCCTCTACCACCCTCTCCTCCTTTTTCTTCTTATCCTACCGTCCTACTACCCTTCCTTCTCAGCCTTCTTTCTGCCTTTTATATAACTCTTCTTCTTCTTCTTCTTCTTCTTCTTCTTCTTCTTCTTCTTCTTGTGACCTTTGTAGCTTAGTATTAGTATTATATCGGCCCAACTAATAAATAGCGTAGACAAAACGTAGATTTAAAAAGGAAGTGGGGAAAAACTGGTTCACAAATAGGGTGGTAAATGATGGGAATGGACTCGGTCGTCAGGTAGTTAGTGCGGAGTCAATAGGGAGCTTTAAAATTATGCTAGACAATTTTATGGATGGGGATGAAAGGTGGATGCAGGTAGTGTTAAGTAACAGGAACTACCTCGTGTAGGTCTCCCAGCCTCTTGTAAGCTTCCTTACGTTCTTATGTTCTTATGTAGTATCGTTTCATAGGTCCTCTTCAAACTTCGTCTCCTTAGTTAACAGACTTGTCAACTCTTCCCTTGGCTATTTCACCTGGGATATCAAAACATTTTCATTAGTTTTCGATTCTTATACTAACATCCTAATTCATTGTCTCCGCTACCCAGTGTACATAACCCATCCCTCTGGCCTGTTTTATAATCCCAAGGCTATAGGGTTGTGTTAGGATAAGGGGTAACGGGATATAGGGAAACCTGTTAGCTTATAAAAGGGATTGGATGAGGAATGTGAGCTTATGAAAAGATATTGAAGGAGGTTAGAGAATTGGGTTAGATTTAGTAAAAAAGCTAAAAAAAGTAGTAAAAAGTAAAGTAAATCAGTTAGTAGTAGATAGGTGGTAGTTCTTGCTGTAAATAAACATGTATGTGTATTGCAAGAGAGAGAGAGAGACGTTTATTATTTCTTAGTAATATAAATGATTCTAATTAAGTGGGTTATATACTAGAACAAATTATGTATTTATATTTATTTTTCTACGTTTATGCTTGTAGTTTGTGATGTAAATTGATGTGGTGATGTATATAATTTTCTCAGTATAGCTTGAGTACGATATGTAAAAAAAGTCATCATACAATCATATCCTTGTCCTCTCTCTCTCTCTCTCTCTCTCTCTCTCCTCTTCTCTTCTCTCTCTCTCTCTCTCTCTCTCTCTCTCTCTCTCTCTCTCTCTCTCTCTCTCTCTCTTCAAAACTACAGCATCGTTTTTCTGTTACTATATCTTAAGCCCTGGTCCCATTGGAGCCCCGGTTCTCCCCGGTGGCGCTACGGTTCAGAACCGGGGAGGACCGGGAAGGACCGTGGGCAATCGTGTTGAAACCGTAGTCAAACCGTGGGAACCGGGACGAACCGGAGTGGACCGTAGCGGCTCTGGGACTCGAAAAATAATCTGAGCGCGTTGCCTAGATTAGCTGAGAACCGTATTCAAACCGGGACGGAACCGGGAAGGAAGGAGAACCGTGGTGAAACCGTAGTGCGACCGGCACGACCGTAGTAAAACCGTAGTGGCACCGGGACGACCGTGTTGGAACCGTAGGCAAGTCGGGCAGCACCGGGGAGGACCGGGGCTGATGTCTGTGACGCTATGGTGCTTGCCGGTCTTACCACGGTTCCAACACGGTGCACCACGGTTCCTACACGGTTCTACACGGTTTGACTACGGTCCTCCCCGGTTCTGAACCGTAGTGCAACCGTGTTAACACCGGGATGAACCTTGGCTTCAGTGTGACCGTGACTCCGGTGTCAAAAGATCCAGCCCCCCGGTTCTTCCTGGTTCACCCCGGTTCTCCGATTTCGAGAACCGGGGACAACCTGACAACTTGGACAACCGGGGCTCAATGGGACTGGGTCTTTAAACCCCAGTCACACCGAGCTCCCGGACTGCCTCGGACCACCCCGGACCGATCCGGGGTGCGATCCGTGTGGGGTCCTGGAGGGTCCTTGACGGTCCGTGATCGTCCGGGACTGTCCTGGAGCATCCGGGTAACGGGCCCGGAAGTTTTAAAATGTTTAAAACTTCCGGGGTGATCAGGGAAGGTTGCTCAATCCGGGGACCACCACTTGTGACCTTTTTGAAGGAAAATAATTTGTTTAAATAAGACTACCATATAGAATTGATGAAACTGCATGTGCATGAAGAGGTTTAGGATGTTGATAAGAACATAAGAAAATAAGGAAGCTACAAGAGGCTGTGAGACATACACGAGGTAGTTCCTGTAAATGATTAGGTAAGAAGATAGGTGACCAACAGGTAATGAGAAGAGAGCTACCGTCAATAACACTATAGTCGCCACTGCACTTGTGACCACAATTTTCGACGGTCGAGGGGACCGTCGACTCCATTTCCTCCCGGATCACCCCGGAACACCCAAATTAATGCTCCGGGGTGGTCCTGGGTGGTCCGGCTCCGGTGTGACTGGGGCTTTACAAAATATAACCTAACCCAAACAATAATTTTCTTTAACACATAAACCTTTCTTCCTCTTGTGGCTTCCTTATTTTCTTATGTTCTTTCGTTTATTTATAGTTTAACCCCTCTATATATACATCATTAACCCTTTCAACATCACTTCTTTGCGTGTATTTCTCGTTTATTCTATTTTCATCCATTTCGTGACTTTAGTGATGTGTAGGTATCCATCTTACACTATTAGGATACTTAACAAGAATAATGGCGTAGATTTTTTGTTCCTCAGAAGTTACTGTGTGTTTTTATGGTCTTTCGTGGCTCGTGTGTCGTGAGTCTCGTGTTTCTTGAGCTGGTGAAGGTCATGGCAGTGTGTGTGTGTGTGTGTGTGTGTGTGAGAGAGAGAGAGAGAGAGAGAGAGAGAGAGAGAGAGAGAGAGAGAGATATGAATGACAAACTATCCACTTGTTTATGATTAATGTCTTTCACTATATTTTTTTTACTGCCTGCTTCTCTCTCTCTCTCTCTCTCTCTCTCTCTCTTCTCTCTCTTCTCTCTCTCTCCCCTCTTCCTCTCCCTCTCTTTCTCTCTCTCTCTTCTCTCTCATCTCTCTCTCTCTCCTCTCCTCTCCCATTGTTCCCTTTGTCTGTCCTGTTTCTCTCATTTTTTTTTCTTTTCTCTCTGTTTCTACATATATTCCTGTTTGTCTGTCCTGCTTTCTCTCTCTCTCTCTCTCTCTCTCTCTCTCTCTCTCTCTCTCTCTCTCTCTCTCTTCTCTTTCTCTTTCTCTTCTCCTCTTCTCCGTCTGCAATCCTATCTTACAAGCTCATCTTGCTCCCTCGGTTACATGTCTTCCTTATTGCTTTTTTTACTTTATTTTCCTGTTTGTCATGATCATCCTCGTAAATTCTCTCTCTCTCTCTCTCTCTCTCTCTCTCTCTCTCTCTCCTCTCTCTCTCTCTCTCTCTCTCTCTCTCTCTTCTCTCTCTCTGTCTCTCTCCGTTTATCACCACTTATCTGTTTTCCTTTTTTTTCTTTATTCATGTTTTGGGTGTAGTAGTAGTAGTAGTAGTGGTGGTGGTAGTAGTAGTAGTAGTAGTAGTAGTAGTAGTAGTAGTAGTAGTAGTGGTGGTAGTAGTAGTAGTAGTAGTAGTAGTAGTAGTAGTAGTAGTGGTAGTAGTAGTAGTAGTAGAAAGTAGTAGTGGTAGTAGTGGTGGTGGTGGTAGTAGTAGTAGTAGTAGTAGTAGTAGTAGTAGTAGTAGTAGTAGTAGTGGTGGTGGTGGTGGTGGTGGTGGTGGTGGTGGTGGTGGTGGTGGTGGTGGTAGTAGTGGTGGTAGTAGTAGTAGTAGTAGTAGTAGTAGTAGTAGTAGTAGTAGTAGTAGTAGTGGTGGTAGTGGTATTAGTAGTAGTAGTAGTAGTAGTAGTGGTGGTGGTGGTGGTGGTGGTAGTAGTAGTAGTAGTAGTAGTAGTAGTAGTAGTACTAGTAGTAGTGGTGGTGGTAGTAGTAGTAGTAGTAGTAGTAGTAGTAGTAGTAGTAGTAGTAGTGCTGACTCATACAAAGACTCGGCAACATCTGAGCATGAACGCTTTCGTGAGCACCCGTGATTTCTGAAGGGAGGAAAAAGTAAGGGTAGCTACTCGTGTTTGTAAAGTGCTAGGAGTGTCGCGTGTACGGTGTTCATTATTCTCTCTCTCATTATTCTCTCTCTCTCTCTCTCTCTCTCTCTCTCTCTCTTTTTTCTTCTTTTTTCTCTCCTTTCTAGACTCCACTTTTCTCCTCTTCCCTTTATCTTCCCTCTCTCTCTCTCTCTCTCTCTCTCTCTCTCTCTCTCTCTCTCTCTCTCTCTCTCTCTCTCTCTCTCTCTCTCTCTCTCTCTCTCTGTTCGTTAGGTTTACTGTTCGTTTTCTCATGATTTTTGGTGTGATGGGAATTTTTTTATTGCAATATAGTGACTCAGGGTCGATTTTGTTTTGTTTTGAAGGTTTGTTATATAGAAAGAGGAGGAGAAGGAAGAGGAGGTGATGATAGTGATAGAGGAGGAGAAAGAAGATGATGGGTTAACACTGATAGGTTGAAGGTTAATCTGGATATCATCATCAAATGTAAACTATATGATGAGTTGAATGAGAAAGAGGAGGAGCAGGAGCAGGAGGAGGAGGAGGAAGGAGTCAATTTTCAAGTCTCACGCATATCACCCGCTATAATAAATTGTCATCATTATTACCGTTGATTTTACATGTTATTGTTATCATTATTATTATCATTATCATCACGAACATTAATATACCTTTCCAGATACTACTACTACTATTACTACTACCACAACTAACTACTACGACTACTACTACTACCACAACTAACTACTACTACTACTACTACTACTACTACTACTACTACTACTACTACTACTACTACTACTACTACCACAACTAACTACTACTACTACTACTACTACTACTACTACTACTACTACTACTACTACTAACTACTACTACTACTACTACTACTACTACTACTACTACTACTACTACTACTACTACCACAACTAACTACTACGACTACTACTACTACCACAACTAACTACTACTACTACTACTACTACTACTACTACTACTACTACTACTACTACTACTACTACTACTACTACTACCACCACCACAACTAACTACTACCACACTATTACGACTACTACTAACACTACTACTACTATAATTACTACTACTACCACCTTTACTTAACTACTACTTCTACTATCTTCTACTACCACATGTTATTTCACACCAATAATCCCTGTATCAAATCACACACACACACACACACACACACACACACACACACACACACACACAAGTCACACAAGTCACGCACACACTCCCATCTCTTATCAAGCTATCTCAAATTCCTATCGGTCATATCAGCAGCAGTAGTCTAGCAGCTCACGTTCTTATCTCAACCTTCCTGGCATGGCACCACCTTACCCTCTATACTGGCACCCTTTCCACCCTCCCTTGGCACTCACACTAACTGGCACCCTTACACCTGTATCTCATCACACCTGTGCACACCCGAACCCCTTCACGCCCAGATCTTTCCTTTGCTATAAAAAGTTGTATGTTGTCGAGCCATAAAATTAAGAAAAGTCACTTAATATACCAAATTAGTTCGTCGACAAGGTTACTAAACAGGTCATATCTATAAAATATTGCTTATATTCACTAAAAATGGCAATGTCTAATGGCACCAAATTACAATGGAAATTACGTTCCGGGCCTCAAGGGATTCAAGGAGTAAATCATTATTATCTGAAGTACCTACCGTGAACACTTATCTAACTGTTTATTTTTTCTTTCGCCATATTTTAGCACACTTTTATTTTTAGGGTAAACGTTCAGAAGGTGACGTGGCTTAGTGTGGAGTTATGATAGATAACTTATGAACATAGAAACATAAACTTAAACTTATAACTTAAAACATATAAGCTTAATGGTTGTATGATTAAATAATTAATCCTTGTGGGGGAATATTCTTGTCTAAATTTACTTTTTTTCTTTTTCTTAGGAGGCATTTGGCTATTTTTTCTTTTTTGGGGGATTAAGAAGAGAATAATAAACTACATAATAAATAAATATGATATATAAAATAATGATAAATAATAAATAGATATAATAGTATCTCATCACATCTGTACACACTTTAAACATTCAAGGAGTAATTCGAGTTATTATCTTAAGTACCATGAACACTTGTCTAAATGTTAATTTTTTCTTTGGCCATATGTTTGCACACCTGTTTTTTTAAGGGTTTTAAATGGTGACGTGGCTATAGTTTTTTTTTTTTTTTTAGATTATGTTTATTTTACATCACAAAGGACTGGCCAAGGGGGAAAGAAAGAGGTAACAAAAAGCCTGCTAAGTGGTCAGTCCCTATAAAGAAGACAGTAAGAGAATATAGTGGGGGGGGGGGGCAATTTAGTTCGGAGGTTTTAGTCCAATGAGGTGGATATATGATAAAAAAAATGACTCCTTTTTTGGAATATTCTTGTCTTTTTACTAATTTTTTTTCCTTTCCTGGGAGACGTTTGAGTAGTTTTTCTCTTCACACACACACACACACACACACACACACACACACACACACACACACACACCCACACACACACACACACACACACACACACAGACTGTCTCGCTTGTATAAATAAAAGGATTAGTAAGGTAAATATTTATAGAAGGAAAAAGTATGAAAGAGGATATTAATTTTTTTTTTTTTGTACATATTTATAACTTCCTTTCCCTGTGTGTGTGTGTGTTGTGTGTTGTGTTGTGTGTGGTGTGTGTGTGTGTTGTGTGTGTGTGTGTGTGTGTGTGTGTGTGTGTTGTGTGTGTGTGTGTGTGTGTGTTGTGTGTGTGGTGTGTGTGTGTGTGTTGTGTGTGTGAGGTATGTTTGTGTGTGTGTGTGGTGTGTTTGTGTGTGTGGTGTGTGTAGGTTGTTTGTGTGTGTGTGTGAGGTATGTTTTGTGTGTGTGGTGTGTGAGTGTTGTTGTGTGTGTGTGTGTGAGGTATGTTTTGTGTGTGTGTGAGGTATGTTTTGTGTGTGTGTGTGTGTGTGTGAGGTATGTTTTGTGTGTGTGTGTGTGTGTGTGAGGTATGTTTTGTGTGTGTGTGTGTGTGTGTGTGAGGTATGTTTTGTGTGGTGTGGTTGTTGTGTGTGTGAGGTATGTTTGTGTGTGTTTGGTGGTGTGGAGTATTTGGTGTGTGTTTGTGTGTGTGGTAGGTTAGTTTCCATTATTTCCAGAAGTCACACATAGTTTCACATTGTCTGTAATTGAGGTACACTTATACTCAGGGCCAAAGTTTAGGTCGTTCAAAGTGTCGTAATTTAAGTCACAGGGTCGATAAAAAAAGTAATGTCCAGGTATTGTAACCTTGTCTGCAGGGGTAGGACAAGTATACCAGAGCTTACAGAAATAAAGTAGTTGTAAATATAGTCGACGAAATTCCTGTTATTACGAAAAATATAAGTCATGAGGTACTGAACGAATTTGATCTAGGGTGACTAAGGGTGATAGTAACCGAAAATCCTCTCTTCCTCTCTGTCATCTTCGCTCCTCTCTCTCTTCTTCGTGTCTCTCTCTATCTTCTGCTCGTTTCTTCATCTCTCTCTCTCTCTCTCTCTCTCTCTCTCTCTCTCTCTCTCTCTCTCTCTCTCTCGCAATTTTAACCATTAATTTATTTTAACCTATTTCATTAATTTAACTAATCAACAAACTATCGTCTCAATTTACCCTGGGAACTAAAACTAACCTCTCTCTCTCTCTCTCTCTCTCTCTCTTCTTCCTCTCTCTCTCTCTCTCTCTCTCTCTCTTCTCTCTCTCTCTCTTCTCTCTCTGTCTCTGTCTCTGTCTCTTCTCTCTCCTCTCTCTCTCTCTCTCTCTCTCTCTCTCTCTCTCTCTCTCTCTCTCTCTCTCTCTGATGTAGTGTTAAGTAACAGGAACTACCGCGTGTAGGTCTCGCGGCCTCTTGTAGCTTCCTTATTTTCTTATATTATCTCACACACACAGACAGACACTCTCCTATCTCTCTCTCTCTCTCTCTCTCTCTCTCTCTCTCTCTCTCTCTCTCTCTCTCATTATGGTTTCCCAAGTGTAGTAAGAGGAGAAAGGCAGAGTTTGTCATACACGAGCAGGCAATGTAGATCGCAATACTTGACTAGCGCTCTAATGGGCGGGTGGGTGAAATTGACCAGTGGTGGATGGCGGGTGAGACTGTTATAACGGGGTCAGGTGGGTGAGACTGTGTTATAACGAGGTCAAGCGGCGCGGCGGGTGAGAGGGAAAGAGAGAGAGAGAGAGAGACTGGACAATGTGTGTGTGTGATGGCCCGCGCGCTCTTCTTTGCCAGACGTACGATTTTATTATTTGATTATTTCTTTCTCTATCCAATATGTTGTGTATAATTGAATAGTTTAATTGATCTTGTATTATTAGTGTTTCTATCTCTTTCTTTCTTTCTTTCTTTCTTTTATTCTCTTTCTTTCTTTTTTTCTCTTTTTCTCTATTACTCAATTTCTTCTGTATGTACCGTAGATAACAGTAAAGTCGCCACCTGCAGTCATGTCGCCAGCCGCCAACTATTACGAATTATAGCATCACTACTGATTTGTATGTGCCACTGAAGATAATACACAGTAGTTTATATCATGACTGTATAATCTACCCTGTTTCAGCGTTGTTTTATGCTTTGTATCTGCAAGTATAGACGGTTTACAATTTCACAACGCTTTTTTTTTTCGGGCGACGACGACAGCGGTACGACACTCAGTAAATAAACACTAGATGGCGACTCTACTGTTGGTAGCCACTTTGTAGATATTTTTGTCATTTGTTCATTTATAGCCCTACTATGACACAGATGAAGACACAAAATGACACAGACTCTCCAGATAGCCCCTTCTAACTTTCCTGAAATCATGGATGTAGAAATGTAACTATTAACGCCACCACACGTCTGTAAACAGAAAAAAAAAGTTGTCCAGGCGACTTTAGTGTTATCTACGGTAGCTATATGGATTTTGTGTTATTTTTTGTAGACGTGTATCGGGTATGTAGATAAATATAGTCAAAAAGTAGATATTTAATTATGACAGACTAGTAAAATCCTTATTATATTAAATATGAATATGCTACTGTAGATATATGAAGCTGTCTTTACATAGTGACATATTGCCTTGGGTTTTTTTTTTGCGGCATTCTCTCACACGCAAATGGAGGACGACTTAAAACTAAAAATAGATAAGTTTCCCTTGCATGTATTTATATATTTATTTATTTTTATCACGAGATCATGCTTGAGACAGACAGACAGACAGACACCTATACTCTGGGTTTTTTTAACGAGGCGAGAAATCCTGACCCCTTACTGCTTACTGACTGATATTTGATGCCAGGAGAAGAGAATACTACGGTTCTTCTAATTTCCAGCTGTAATTTATCATAGTTAACCAAATTATCAGGTAAACATAGGCATCATTTTAAGCATGAGACCTTAACCCCTTCACGCCCATATCTTTCTTTTGCTATATAAAATTGCATGTTAACCATAAAATTACAAAAACTAACTGAATATACGAAATTAGTTAGTGGATAAGGATACTAAACAGGTCATAGCTGTAAAATATTGCTTATTTTCACTAAAAATCGTCTATTAGTGGTCAAATTACAGTGGAAATTACGTTCTAGGCCTCAAGGGGTTAAGATAGAATGGAATTTTCGCCTCGATAAAAAAGAATAGGACTATAATAGTTCAGCATTATTTGTGTGAACGTGATGGTCTGAGTTATGTACAACTAGCCGCAAAGCCGCCCTCCGGGCGGACTTTTTGGCTAGCTCCTGCGGAGGACTATTGGTGGGCGGCCCACCAAACACAGACTCTCCAGATAGCCCCTTCTAACTTTCCTGAAATCATGGATGTAGAAATGTATGTATTAACGCCAACCCATTCACATCACCCCCAACCCATTCACTCACCCATTACCCATCACCTCCCACCCATTCACTCACACATTACCCATCACCCCCAACCCATTCACTCACCCATTACCCATCACCACACACCCATTCACTCACCCATTACCCATCACCCCCCACCTATTCCCTCACCCATCACCCCCCACCCATCACCCCCCACCCATTCACTCACCCATCACCCCACACCCATTACCCATCACCCCACCCATTCACTCACCCATTACCCATCACCCTACATCAAGGTTTCCTCAATTCTCGCAACCCACTTTTTTTTCACAATTCTCGCTAATAGGCTACTAAAAATTTTAAAAATAAATATAAAAGTGATCGGATCATCCCATAAGTGGGCTTAAAACCTTCCCCTGGTCAACCTGGTTCCAAAACTGTGCCATATGATGGAATTCCGCCACGGGGGGCGGAACCTAGAGCGGACACACACACACACACACACACACACACACACACACACACACACACACACACACACACACACACACACACACACACACACACACACACACACACACACTTTCGCTTATATTATTATAGAAGATGTCCTCCATTACTCATATAGCTCTTGTCATAATTTTCTTCTTTTTACGCCATGAACGTGATTTGAGACTTTTTTCATCACGAGATCACGATGCTTGAGACAGACACAGACAGACAGACACCTAGTTCAGCATTATTTGTCTGCACGTGATGGTCTGAGTTATGTACAAAGATGTCCTCCATTATACAAATAGTTCTTGTCGTCATAATTTTTTTTTACGCCGTGAACATGATTTTAGGCATTCTACGTAGAGTTAGAATCATTACCTACATTTACTTGAACACTAGACTATACTAAGCAAAGAGAAGTAAGAACAAAATGTAAGCTGTAAGAATAAATACAAGTAGGAACAAATTTGTAAGTTGTATGAAGACATTTTAAGTTTTTTTTTTTTTTTTTTTACGTTGAAGGTAGTAGTTTTAAGTATGTTGTTGTTAAGTATATGCTGTTAAATATGGTTGTTAGTCTCTTCCTTCTCCTTTTACTCCTAACTTTTTTCTTCTTCCTTTAACAACGCCTTCCTTTAACTAACTAAACAAATAGACGTAACTTAGAAAAATATATAAGTTGTATGAAGACATTTGAAGTATGTTATTCTGTTATTCTGCTATTGCTATTTCTCTCTTCTTTCTCCTTTCTCTCTTTTAAGACGCTTATTATTTTTTTTTTTTTTTAGAATAAGCTAAGCAAATAGACGTAACTTAGAAAAATATAGAAGCTGTATGAAGAAATTTTAAGTACTATGTTAAGGCTGTTATTCCCTTCCTTCCTTCTCCTTGCTCTCTTTTAAGACGCCTATTTTTAACTCTTTTTTTTTAATAAGCTAAAAAAATAGACGTAACTTAGAAAAATATATATAAGTTGTATGAAGAAATTTAAAGTATGTTAAGACTGTTATTCTACCTCTCTCTCCTTTCTCTCCTTTCCTAACTCCATTTTATTTCTTCTTCCATTAACAACGCTACTGAAATTACACCTTTTCCACCCCCTTCCCTTTCCCCTTCCCCTCTCCCCTCTTCCCTTCCTCTCCCCTCTCCCCTCTCCCCTCTCCCTTCCCTCTTCTTCCTCTTCCCTTCCCTTCCTTTCCCCTTCCACTCTCCCTCACTTATCCCTTCCCTATCACCCCCCCTTCTGACCTTACACCTTCCATTACCACTCTCACCCTACCCATCCTACCCTTTCCTTCCTTTTACCTTACTCCCACCCCCACTTCCACCTCACACTACACCTCCCTTCCCCTTCCCCTAGCTCCCCTTCACTTCCCCTCCCCTGTCCTTAGAGCGAGACAAGGAGGTCTAATCGACCAGACCTGTGGGCACATACACACACACATGTTGAACTTGCCCGCGAGGAATGACAATCTTGGATAATGACGCAACGCAACACTTCCATCAACACACACACACACACACACCACCACAACATCATTAACACACATACACACACACACACACACACACACACACACACACACACACACACACACACCACACACACACACACACACACACACACACACACACACTCTTGCACACGTACACACGCATAATTTTGCAACACTCGTAAACCTCCAACGAAAAATAAATATAATTCCTTCGTTTCCATTAAAAAGTTATTCAATACTAAAAAAAAAAATAATGTTAAGATCTGAGGAAAATTTCGCTACATTTAGTAAATCTCCAACGAAAAACAAAGGTAATTCCCTCGTTTCTATTAAAAAAAAAAAATAAAAAAAAAAATAATAATAAATGGGGGTGTTTATAACTATAGATCGAAGGTGAATATATGTATCACAGGTAATTTTAAAGTTTCCAGGTGTGGTGGTGAATCGATATACCTTTGTCTTAACTTGCGAAGGAGGAAATATGGAAGAGGAAAAAGAAGAAGAATATAGAAATTAATAAGGAATATATTTATGTAAGGAAAGAGTAGGTGGATATATTTTAAGGAATATTTCTTTGGTGGTGAATCGATCTACCTTTGTCTTGATATCCAGGTTATACAAGGTGGCTGGACAGGTCTTCTTCCTTGTGTGTGTGTGTGTGTGTGTGTGGTGTGTGTGTGTGTGTGTGTTGTGTGTGTGTGTGTGTGTGAAGGTGAACGGGAGGCAAAGTCTAGACGGGACTGTCAAAGGGGTTAGGACGGAGGGGGGGGGGGGTGTAGACATTTTAGGAAACTAGGCTAAAGTATAATCAAACCCAAGAATAAGTTTTAACCTTATTTCCTATCACTGAAAATCCAGGAAGCTTTACTTATGGCATAAATTTGATGAGTAACCTTTGATTGATATGGTAATCACTATTCACTCTTATTTGCGTTCACCTATCATCCTTTTATCACCAGCGTTTTTTTTTTTTTAACTTTTCTTTTAATTAATCCTTGGCCAGTCCTTTGAGGTCTAAAAGAAAAAAACATGACAATTATATAGGTGTTTTTATTGTAACTGTTTATGTATTTCGTTCCTTAAAGAGTGTTATTGAGAGTGTGAAAGGAGGTATCTAAGGTGCAAGAAAAAAAGAGTGTATGTTTGCACTAGATTAGGTTAGTTTATGCTATGTTATATGGGTAAGAGGTGTTATTGAGAGTGTGAAAGGAGGTATCTAAGGTGCAAGAAAAAAAGTGTGTATATTTGCACTAGATTAGATTAGTTTATTTTATATATATATATTTTTTTATGGATAGAAGAGGAGGTAAAGGAAGGTAGAGAGAATGTAGAAGAGGTAGAGAGGCTATGGCTGTGGAAGAATGCATAGTAAGTGAAAGAAAAAAGTATATTTAAGTCAGGTTAGATTTGGCTGAAATATAGGAAGCTGCAGGTACTAGGTAATAATTATAATTTTCTCATTAGTAAAGGTTTGACCTCTGTCGTTCATACCTGACCTTAAGAGAGTGTTAGTAGCGGAGGTCACCCCGGCCCTGAACCTTAGAGAAAGAGAGAGAGAGAGAGAGAGAGAGAGGAGAGAGAGAGAGAGAGAGAGAGAGAGAGAGAGACGAGAAGAGAGGAGAGGGGAGAGAGAGAGAGAGAGAGAGAGAGAGAGAGAGAAAATTACACTCAACCTAACCCAATTACCTACCACTACTATTACTACCACTACCTCTACTACTACTACTCCACCACCACACTCCCACTACTACTACTACTACTGCTGCTACTACTACCTACTACTACTACTACTACTACTACTACTACTACTACTACTACTACTACTACTACTACTACTACTACTACTACTACTACTACTACTACTACTACTACTACTACTACTACTACTACTACTACTACTACTACCACTACTCCCACCACCACTACTACTACTACTACTGCTACTACTATACTACTACTACTATTACTATAACCACTACTACTCCCACCACCACTACTACCACTACAACTACAGTATACTACTAAAAAACACAAATTTCATAACCCTTCATCCCGCCACCATACTACACTACAATAAGAATACTCCAAATAAAATAATCAAATAACTACCATGAACTGTACTTGCGCTCGTATGACTAAAGTTAATCGCCGAGAAATATTTTTCAGGTTTCAAGGACGTACTGTGTGCGTTATGTATACATTTTAAGTCTGATTCAGGAGTAGAACTTTTTGATTCTGTGTCTTTGTGTGCGTTATCTTTCATTATGCTATAACATCATGACAGAAAAGTCTACAAAGTGGCTACCAAGTGAGTCGCATTAGTTGTGTATTTATCTGGGGTCGTACGTTGGCTATATGACAGACAAAAAATTGCGTAGTGAAATTTGAAACAGTCTATACTTGCAAGGATACAAGGTGATAACCGCTGCGTGGCAGAAAAAAAGTTGCATGAAAATTTACTGTTATACTTCAGATACAAAGCAGTAAAGAAACGCTAAACAGGTGAGATATCACTGCAGTGATTATACTGTGTGTATCTATACTTGGTATATCATTATAAGGAATAGGAGGAAATAGACATATAAGCAAAGAAGGAAATCATATTGAGGTCAGGAGCAATTTGAATGCCAGATTGGAACCCGAACGGAAAAATTACCTTTTTTTATTGCTGTAATGATACTGAGCCTTTTTTTGTGTGTGTTTTACCGGAATTGGAATCTGATTATATTGTGGTTCTAAATCTGAGAGAGAGAGAGAGAGAGAGATATTATATTGTGGTTCTGTAATGTAATCTGAATGAAGGTCAGGGAATTTTCTTATAATTTATCGTGTTGACTAGATGACCCTTTTTTTGTTATCATTGTTGTTGTTGTTGTTGTTATTATCATTATTATTATTTTATTATTATTGGTGTCATATTGTTTGTGGTGTCATTTCTACACACACTCTCTCTCTCTCTCTCTCTCTCTCTCTCTCTCTCTTCTCTCTCTCGCTCTCTCTCTCTCTCTCTCTCTCTCTCTCTCTCTCTCTCTCTCCTCTCTCTCTCTCCTCTCTCTCTCTCTCTCTCTCTCTCTCTCTCTCTCTCTCTTCCTATCTATCTTCTACTCTCTTCTTCTATTTATTATGTGTCTTGTGTTCATCTCTCTCTCTCTCTCTCTCTCTCTCTCTCTCTCTCTCTTTCTCTTCGTTTTCTCTCTCTCTCTCTCTCTCTCTCTCCTCTCTCTCTCTCCTCTCTCTCTCTCTCTCTCTCTCTCTCTCTCTCTCTCTCTCTCTCTCTCTCTCTCTCTCTCTCGGTCAGGAAGAACAGGGTTAAGAGCAACAGTGGCAAATGACGCTCTAGAAAGTTTGCTGTAATGGGGTTGTTAGTACTCTCTCTCTCTCTCTCTCTCTCTCTCTCTCTCTCTCTCTCTCTCTCTCTCTCTCTCTCTCTCTCTCTCTCTCTCTCTCTCTTCTCTCTCTCTCTCTCTCCTTCTTTTCGTCTTGTCTGTTGTCTATCTGTGTGTGAGTCTCTCTCTCTCTCTCTCTCCTCTCTCTCTCTCTCTCTCTTCTCCTCTCTCTCTCTCTCTCTCTCTCTCTCTCTCTCTCTCTCTCTCTCTCTCTCTCTCATTCCCTGGAAAAATGTACCTATAAAAACACAAAAAAGATCAAGCGAAGAGGAGAAAGTGATTGATGAGAACACAGAAATAGAGATGAAAAAAAAATAGCAGACGGCCATGAAAAATTGTCATGGCTCTATTCTCCTCTTATTTATCACCTATTCTCTTCTTCCCTCGTTCGTTGTGGTGGGTAAGGGACAAAGGGAAGAGGGAATAACGGTATGTGATGCAAAAGTGCGTGGATGGCCCTTTGGAACCGAGATATTTAAGGATAGAAATATTTTTTTTCCTACTGACGGCGAGGATGGTGAAATCGATGAGAAATGAGATCAAGCGACGTGTTGTTGGTGGCTCGGTTTCCTCTGTCCATCACTTAACTCCTTGAGGCCCAGAACGTAATTTCCATTGTAATTTAGGTACCATTAGACGATTTTTAGTGACTATAAGCAATATTTTATAGATATGACCTCTTTATTCCTTGTCGCTACCGTATACTTCCCTTTCTCTTCTTTGTTAGTACAGACGGTTGGCAAACTTGCAAATGACGCCTAGAAAGTTTGGTAATGGGTTGTGTACTCTCCTCTTCTCTGCTCTCTATTCCTACTCTCATCTCGTACTCTCTCTCGTTTCTCTAGCTCTCATCTCTCTCTCCCTCTCTCCCGTCTCTCTCTCTCTCTCCTTTTTCTTTCGCTCTTGTCTGTGTGTCTATCTTTGTGTGACGTTTCTCTCTCTCTCTCTCTATCAATCTTCCTCTCTCTCTCTCTTCTCTCTCTCCTCTACTCTCTGCCTCGCTTACTCTCGCTCTTCTTCTCTCTCTCTCCCACTTCATTCCCTGGAAAAATGACCTATAAAACACAAAAAGATCAAGCGAAGAGGAGAAAGTGTTGATGAGAAACAGAAATGAGATGAAAAAAATAGCAGACGGCCATGAAAATTGTCATGGCTCTATTCTCCTCTTATTTATCACCTATCCTTTTCCCCTCGTTTGTTGTGGTGGGTAGGGACAAGGGAAGAGGGAATAACGGCTTTGTGATGCAAAACGCTTGCGTGGATGCC
>JACEEZ010000211.1:592500-600000 GCA_016584305.1 Chionoecetes opilio
CACTCCGCCCATTGCATACCGAAGTGGGCGCGCCTTGACGATATACATAGGAGTGCGCCTCGAAATTGCCTTATGAATAGTGGCAACAATGTTGTGATACGGGTGTGCTCTTTGAGATGTATATTTTGCTGTTGTTGTTGTTGTTGTTATTGTTGTTGATGATGTTGTTGTTGTTGTTATTGTTTGTGTTGTTGTTGTTGTTATTGTTTGTGTTGTTGTTTTTGTTGTTGTTATTGTTTGTGTTGTTGTTATTGTTTGTGTTGTTGTTGTTATTGTTTGTGTTGTTGTTGTTATTGTTTGTGTTGTTGTTATTGTTTGTGTTGTTGTTGTTGTTGTTGTTTGTGTTGTTGATGGGTGGTTTGATAGGCTTGAGTAAAGATGTTTTTTGTATAGGATTTTTTTCTTTTTTCTCAACTAATACTAGGCTTGATTGGACATGTTTTGAGGTAGTATAGGTTTTTTTCCTTATTTTTGTTACTATTTACTGGTTTTATTATTATTTCTATACCTACTATTTATTTTTTCTCTATCGCATCTTCTTTTATATATATATATATATTTTTTTTTGGGGTCAGATAGGTTTGAGTGGAGATGTTTTGTGGTATAGGTTTTTTTTTTTTTTTTTTTTTTTTTTTTTTTTTTTTTTTTTTTTTTTTTTTTTTTTTTTTTTTTATAACTATTACTGGCTTTATTATTATTTGTATTATTAATTCTTTCCTCATCGCATCTTGTTCTTTTTCTTCTTACTACTACTACTTTTACACAACTACTACGTGTTAGATAGGTTTGAGTGGAGATGTTTTTTGCGTATAGTTTAACTCCCAACACAATTACAATTAAACCATCAAAAGAAAACGGCAAACACAAACATAAAAAACTTGTAAGGGGAAACTATAAGAAAACAACCCACCACGAATGGCTAGACGTAAGAGAGCGAGACAGACACACTTTTGACATTCACTCTGAAGTCTTCCTGAAGGGGCGGGAGAAGGTGTGGCCTACTTACCTGAAGGAGAGGCAGGCGGAGCAAGGCCGTTGTAAAGGTGAGAGGGTGAGGGAGGTGGAGGAGAGAGAGAGAGAGAGAGAGAGAGAGAGAGAGAGAGAAGAGAGAGAGAGAGAGAGAGAGAGAGAGAGAAAAAAAATTAACGTGAACGAGAGGAAGAAAGGAAGAATGGAAATAGAAAAAAAACATAAGAAAATCAACACGAGAAACCACTATCATTGCAAGAGAGAGAGAGAGAGAGAGAGGAGAGAGAGAGAGAGAGAGAGAGAGAGAGAGAGAGAGAGAGAGAGAGAGGTAAAGGGGGGTAGATTTAATAAGGTTACGGGGGTAGTTTAAGAGGATGAAGAGGAGTGAGTGGTATGAGTGGCAATGAAGAAGGTGTGAGTGTGTGTGTGTGCGTGTGTGTGCGTGTGTGTGTGTGTGTGTGTGTGTGTGTGTGTGTGTGTGGTCATTGGGTGGGGATGAAGGTTGACTGGCCGGGTTTATGGAGGGAGAGGGACAAGTGGGAGGGTGAAGGTTGTCTGGGAGAGAGAGAGAGAGGAGAGAGAGAGAGAGAGAGAGAGAGAGAGAGGAGAGAAGAGGAGAGAGAGAAGAGAGAGAACGAGTGGTAGAAAAGTTAGAAGTGAGAGAGTAAAAAGTTAGAAGAGTAGAGAGAAGAGGTAACTTATGAAAGAGAAAGAAAAGTAAGAGAGAGAGAGAGAGAGAGAGGAGAGAGAGAGAGGAGAGAGAGAGAGAGAGAAAGTAAGAGGGAGAGAGAGAGTTTAAGAGGGAGAGAAATAGGGAACAGACACGCACAAGTAGTAAAGACCAAGATTTAGATATAAGTTAATAATAATTCTATGTTATAAGCGGAAATCGGGACTTGAAATATATACACATAACTGCTTTCCCGTTATTATTCTTTCCTTCCTGCCTTCCTGCCTGTCTATGTATACCTGTCTGTCTATCTATGTCTCTATCTCTACCTACCTGTCTGTCTACCTGTCTATCTACCTGCCTTCCTGCCTGGCTGTCTATCTATGTATACCGGTCAGTCTACCTACCTACCTGTCTGCCTATCTGTTTATCTATCTACCTACCTGCCTGTCTGTCTACCTACCTACCTGTCTGCCTATCTGTTTATCTATCTACCTACCTGTCTGCCTATCTGTTTATCTATCTACCTACCTGCCTGTCTGTCTACTTACCTACCTGTCTGTTTATCTATCTACCTACCTGCCTGTCTATCTACCTACCTACCTGTCTGCCTATCTGTTTATCTACCTACCTACTTGCCTGTCTATCTGTCTACCTACCTGCCTGTCTGTCTATCTGTTTATCTACCTACCTACCTACCTGTCTGTCTATCTGTCTACCTACCTGCCTATCTGTTTATCTATCTACCTACCTGTCTGTCTATCTACCTATCTGTTTATCTATCTACCTACCTGCCTGCCTATCTGTTTATCTACCTACCTGCCTGTCTATCTACCTACCTACCTGTCTGCCTATCTGTTTATCTATCTACCTACCTACCTACCTGTCTATCTACTTACCTACCTGTCTGTCTATCTAACCTACCTGTCTAGCTACCTTCCTACCTACCTACCTTCCTGTCTACCTGTATACCTACCTGCCTGTCTGCCTGTCTATCTCTCTACCTACCTATCTAGTATCTACCTGTCTACCTTCCTTTCTGTCTGCCTGTCTATCTATTTATCGACCTACCTGTCTGCGTGCGTTCAATACCTGGCGTGTACCTGTATATATAATCCTCCAGGTAGCCACAGCAGCACGTGTGAATAATCCCAAACGTGTGTGTGACGTGTGTGTGTGTGTGTGTGTGTGTGTGTGTGTGTGTGTGTGTACGCATGGGAAATACCAAACCATAAAAAATGTAAAAAAAACGGACTTTCACTCACTTTAAACACTCTTTCCCATGCCACCCAGTCACTCATGTCAATATAGATAGAGTGAAATCGTATTACTTATGGACTAGTTTTGTTTTTATTGCTATAATTCACTATCACACGAGTAAAACCAGTTATTTTTTATTGTTATTTTTTATTGACAGACATTGAAACTTCGGAATGTAGTGAAAGTTAATAGAAAGTAAAATAAATTGTAGAATGGAATCAATTGAATATAAAGTAAAATAAATTGTAGAATGGAATCAATTGAATATAAAGTAAAATAAATAGTAACATAGAATCAATTGAATATAAAGTAAAATAAATAGTAGAATGGAATCAATTGAATATAAAGTAAAATAAATAGTAACAGAATCAATTGAATATAAAGTAAAATAAATAGTAACATAGAATCAATTGAATATAAAGTAAAATAAATAGTAACATAGAATCAATTGAATATAAAGTAAAATAAATAGTAACATAGAATCAATTGAATATAAAGTAAAATAAATTGTAGAATGGAATCAATTGAATAAGAAATAAAATAAATAGTAACATAGAATAATGAGCAATATAGATCGTGTGAAATCGTGTCAATATCGACTGTTTGTATTCCTTTAATTCAATAACACATGAATAAAACCAGTTATTTTTATAGTTTTTTTTAATTATTAGGCATTGAAACTCCGGAATGTAGTGAAAGTTGATGGGTACCTTTGTTTTTTTTGTTATATATTTTGTTGGTTTGTGATATTAAAAAGGTATTCATTGGTGATAATAGTGGGAAGAGTAGAAAAAAAAGAGGAAGAAATACAATAAAAACGATAATAATAATAATAATAATAATAATAATAATAATAATAATAATAATAATAACAATGAAAAAAGTAGCAACAACAACAACAACACCAGAGTAGCTAAACTTTCCTCAACACCCACAACTTTCCACCACCTGCCACTGCACCACCACCACCACCACAACCTCGTAACAACCAACCCTCCCACTAACCAGTAAAACTTGTGGAATTGTTGAGTTCTTTGTTTATTTGATTTTTCTTGCTTTCTCGTGAGCAAGTTCTTGGAGGAAGTGATCTTGAGAGGCCATTTGACTTTGTGATATAAAATAAAACATAAACATTAATATAAACTTGTCTTGGAATTTGAGTTTATTTGTTTTTATTATTATTATATTTATTTTTCTTTCTCGTGAGCAAGTTCTATTTTTTTTTTTTATAGGAGATGAGAGGATCTTGAGAGGCATTTGGCTTGGTGTTTTTGGTTGGTATGAGAGTTGGTTGTTACTGGTTAGTGGGAGGGTTGGCTGTTACGAGGTTGTGGTGGTGGTGGTGGTGCAGTGGCAGGTGGTGGAAAGTTGTGGGTGTTGAGGAAAGTTTAGCTACTGTGGTGTTGTTGTTATTGTTGCTACTTTTTTCATTGTTATTATTATTATTATTATTATTATTATCGTTTTTATTGTATTTCTTCCTCTTTTTTTTCTCTTCCCTTTTTCTTATTTTTCATTTTATTTCTCCATTTTTTCCTTTTCATCATTATTATTGCTGTTATTGTTATTATTAGTATTAGGTTTATCACTTCAACACCACCACCACTACCACCACCACTTCAATATAACACCACCACCACTATTATCACCACCACCACCACTTCAATATAACACCACCACTATTATCACCACCACCACTTCAATATAACAACACCACCACTACTACCACCACCACCACCACTTCAATATAACAACAACACCACTACTACCCACCACCACTACCACTTCAATATAACAACAACACCACTACTACCACCACCACTACCACTTCAATATAACAACAACACCACCACTACCACCACCACCACCACTACTTCAATATAACAACAACACCACTTCAATATTACAACAACACCACTACTACCACTTCAATATAACAACAACACCACTACTACCAACCACCACCACCACTTCAATATAACAACAACACCACTACTACCACCACCACCACTACTTCAATATAACAACAACACCACTACTACCACCACCACCACCACTTCAATATAACAACAACACCACTACTACCACCACCACTACCACTTCAATATAACAACACCACCACCACTACCACCACCACCACCACTTCAATATAACAACAACACCACTACTACCACCACCACCACCACTTCAATATAACACCACCACCACTATTATCACCACCACCACTTCAATATAACAACACCACCACTACTACCACCACCACTACCACGTCAATATAACAACAACACCACCACTACCAACCACCACCACCACTTCAATATAACAACAACACCACTACTACCACCACCACCACCACTTCAATATAACAACAACACCACTACTACCACCACCACCACCACTTCAATATAACAACACCACCACCACTACCACCACCACCACCACTACTTCAATATAACAACAACACCACTACTACCACCACCACTACCACTTCAATATAACAACAACACCACTACTACCACCACCACCACCACCACCACCACCACTTCAATATAACAACACTACCGCTACTACCACCACCACCACTTCAGTACCACATGAACCACACCACCACATCAACATTCCAAGAAACAAAGAGAAAATAATACCACGAAAAGCAATACACAACACCAAACCACAAAGAAAATGCGAATATATTGTATTGACCTGAACCAAATTTATCACCAAGAGGGGGACTCGTGTGTGTGTGTGTGTGTGTGTGTGTGTGTGTGTGTGGTGTGTGTGTGTGTGTGTGTGTGTGTGTTGTGTGTGTAGTACTGTGTGTGTGACGGGGGTATGTGTGTTTAGGTGTATGTGTGTGTGTGTGTGTGTGTGTGTGTGTGACTGTGTTTGTGTGTGTGTGTGTGTGTATTCATCTAGTTGTATTTTACAGGGCCAGAGCAATGCTCGTGTGGCCCCGTCTCCATATCAACATTTTTATCATTCATCCTTAGTGCTTTGTGTTGGGGGAAGCCAGCAGCCCGGAGAGCAGGTCACAAACCCCGGCTAACACCTACCCTGTGTGTGTGTGTGCGTGCGTTATAAGTACATAAGCTCCTCTGATGTACATTGTTTAATCACGTTTTGTTACAATGCGTACGTGACTTCAATATATTCAATTTTCAATAATAACTTATGAAGCTTATTAGGTACGTTCTGTTATCGTATCATAGCATATTTTATTATTATCGTACATCTGGCATCATCATTGGCTATCACACGTTATTGGTATTATTGTCGTACGCGTTTTATATTACGGAATTGTGTTATGTGTATTGTTATAGTTATGTTATCATTGTTATGTTATCATTGTTCTTATCATAAGTCTCAGATCATGTTTCTACTTATGTTCTGACGTCATATTCAATCTCCATCACGCACTTGCTATCACGTTCGTTAGGTATTATGAGAATTACTATTGAGTTTGTGTTGCATGTGACTTCTAATGTGCATTCTTTGTCTATTACTACTACTACTACTACTGCTGCTGCTGCTGCTGCTGCTACTTCTACTACTACTATACTACTACTACTACTACTACTACTACTACTACTACTACTACTACTGCTAGAAGAGGAAACTCGAATTTTATCATAATTTGAACTTCTACTTTTACTACTACTACTACTACCACTCCTACTAGAACAGGAAAGTCGAATTTTATCATTATTTATTAATTACTACTTCTACCACTTCCACCACTACTACTGCTGCTACTTTTACTACTACTACTACAACTGCCACTACCACTATTACTAGAAAGGTAGATCAACTTATTTCATCATTACTAAAACTACTTCTACTACTACTATTGCTACAAGTGGAGAGGAAATCATTTTTTTATTGCTATTACGGTACTAATCCTACTATAATACCACTACTTCCACCAGTACTACAAGACACACACACACACACACACACACACACACACACACACACACACACACACACACACACACACACACACACCACCCTCCTATCCTTTCATGTATGGCGGGAAGGTATGGTTGGCTGGGCTAGGAGCAGGTTATAGCCTTGGGATTGTGGTGTTAGGGTGTGGTTAGGTAGGGAAAGTGTGTACTAGTTAAGCCAGCACTGTGCCACATCACTTTTCACTACAACGAGAGAGAGAGAGAGAGAGAGAGAGAGAGAGAGAGAGAGAGAGAGAGAGAGAGAGAGAGAGAGAGAGAGAGAGAGAGAGAGAGAGAGAGAGAGAGAGGACATCTTTAGCTGATTCTGAACATTTACTGCCTTAACTTATCTACCTTTTACAGTAAACCATCTGTGTGCTTAATGACAGTTTAAAGAGAGAGAGAGAGAGAGAGAGAGAGAGAGAGAGAGAGAGAGAGAGAGAGAGAGAGAGAGAGAGAGAGAGAGAGAGCGTGTGTAATGTCTGGTCCAAATCTCCACTCATGACAAACCAAACCGCTTATCTGCAATGCAAACTAACCACTTTAGTTACACTTGTGTGGGTTGAGGTATGAGAGAGAGAGAGAGAGAGAGAGAGAGAGAGAGAGAGAGAGAGAGAGAGAGAGAGAGAGAGAGAGAGAGAGAAGAGAGAGAGA
>JACEEZ010000211.1:610000-615000 GCA_016584305.1 Chionoecetes opilio
GTACAACCAAGATTAACTGACCATCTATCTATTAAACTATCTATCGAACTATTAAAAGTCAATTGATCTAGAGTAACACCATAACACTTACAAATGATGTTGATTACGATAAGCATGACTGTTTTGAATATGTGTAGGACTTGCAAGGAGGGTAAATAAGTAGAAAAGGGTTGGGGGTAATAAAAGGAAAGTGAAATAGAAAGATAACATAGGAAAGTGAAATAGAAAGATAACATAGGAAAGTGTTGGGATGAGTAACATTAAAATCATAATGCTTACAAAATTAATGATGAAGATTATGATAAGTATGATAGGTTTTAATATGTGTAAGACTTGAAAAGAGTGTAAATACACTAAATAAGAAATGAAAATAATATTTGCTGGAACTTATATGTACCATCAATAACACTATAGTCACCACTGCACTAATGTCGCCAGGCGCCATATATTACAAAGTTTAGCATCACTACAGACTTGTATGTGCCACTGAAGAGGTATGCATGCATCACTATGAAGCATTTGTAGGAAATTGGGAGAACTTTAGCATACTAACTTGAAACCCTTGAAATGGCATACACTTTCATACACTTGTAATGGCATACACTTTCATACACTTGTAATGGCATACACTTTCATACACTTGTAATGGCATACACTTTCATACACTTGTAATGGCATACACTTTCATACACTTGTAATGGCATACACTTTCATACACTTGTAATGGCATACACTTGTAATGGCATACACTTCATACACTTGAATGGCTATCACTTTCATACACTTGTAAGCATACATTCATAACTTGTATGGATACACTTAATGGCATACACTTTCATAACTTGTATGGCATAACTACTGTAATGGCATCACTTTCATACACTTGTAATGGCATACACTTGTATGCATAACTTTATACACTGAATGGATACACTTAGTAATGCATACACTTTCATACACTTGAAATGGCATAACTTAACACTTGTAAATGTTACACTTTCATACACTTTAATGGCATACACTTTCATACACTTAATGGCATGACACTTTGATACACTTGAAATGCATACATTTCATACACTTGAAATGGCTACACTTGAAAAGGCATACACTTCATACACTTGAAATGGAATACACTTTCATACACTTGTAATGGCTAACTTTATCACTGAAATGGCATAACACTTTTATACACTTGTAGCATACACTGTTCATACCGAATGGCATCCTATTTCATACACTTTGTACATGGCATACACTTGTAATGGCATACACTTGTAATGGCATACATTCATCATTTTAAATGCATACACTTGTAAGGATACACTTGAAAGGCATACACTTGAAATGGCATACAACTTGAAACTCCTTGTAATGGCATACACTTTCATACACTTGAAATGGCATACACTTTCATACACTTGAAATGGCATACACTTTCATACACTTGTAATGGCATACACTTGAAATGGCATACACTTTCATACACTTGAAATGGCATACACTTTCATACACTTGTAATGGCATACACTTGTAATGGCATACACTTTCATACACTTGAAATGGCATACACTTTCATACACTTGTAATGGCATACACTTGTAATGGCATACACTTGAAATGGCATACACTTTCATACACTTGTAATGGCATACACTTGTAATGGCATACACTTTCATACACTTGTAATGGCATACACTTGAAATGGCATACACTTGAAATGGCATACACTTTCATACACTTGTAATGGCATACACTTTCATACACTTGTAATGGCATACACTTTCATACACTTGTAATGGCATACACTTTCATACACTTGTAATGGCATACACTATTACATACTTAACTAACATCCATACATAAACATCGTTAATATTGTTACTAGATTTCACAAAAGTAGTATTCATCACCACCTTTAAATGTCAGTTAATGTAGCTTAACCCCTTCAGCCCAGATCTTTCCTTTGCTATAAAAAAAAGTGTATGTTGTCGAGCCATTATGAAAACTAACTTAATATACCAAATAAGCTAGGGGACAAGGATACTAAACAGGTCATATCTATAAAATATTGCTTATATTCACTAAAAATCGTATAAATTCACGTATAATGGTACCCAAATTACAAGGTAAATTACGTTCTGGGTCACAAGGGGTTAATGTGACTCATGTAGCGATTTTATTGTAGCATGTGTCTCTCTCTCATAGGATGGAGCCTCTACTTCAACGCATTAAAGCGAAGAGGAATACTGTTGTTGTGCCAGTAATTGAAGTTATTTCACACACCACACTCGCTTTTGGGTTTGGAGCCAGATGGTTCATGGTAGGTTTTGATTCCACATGCCTCTCATCACCACCTGATTTCCTTCACAGGGTTTTCATGTGTCTCTAGGTGTCTAGGAATTACTTTATCCATCGTCATCTTGATTTCTTGTGTTGGGCATGCATTTTGTTGGATGGGAAGTGAGAGTGAGAAAATCAGGTTTCATAAAGTATACACTAACATTAATTAATCAGTGTTGAGGAATCCAGAAAATAAATATTGCCTTCTATTGAGGTGCACAAAATGATGACAAAACTCCACCTCAAATGTAGGGAACAGATAATTTTTTTCCATCTACGCACTTTCATAGATTAATTGTATTTAATCTATTCTCAAAGTGCATGGATGGACAAAATTGACCTGTTCCCTACATTGGAGGTGGAGTTGTGTCATAATTTTGTGTATCTGAATAGACTGCAAGATTTCTTTTCTGGATTACTTAACACTGCATCTGATTGATCGTTTTGTATCAGGCATTGAGTCTTGGTGTGAACAGACTGCCACACTTCCCATCCTCCATCATGTGTGTAGCCATAGACCACTGTATCTCATATAGTGGTCTATGGTGCAGACCAGCAGAGTGTTGGTTGTGGGACGTGTGTGATTAGTGTGAAGGCAGTGATTGTTGATTTTCAGGATGGAGCCTTTGCTTCAGAGAATAAAGGAAAGCCGGTCCGCTGTTCTGGTACCCATCATAGACGTTATCGATGACTCCACTCTGGAGTACTACCACGGCAATGGCCGATACTTCCAGGTACTGTAACGCATGCGTGCAGGCCGCCATGCCAGGCTTTAGTGGGAGCCTCAAGCAGGGCGCTCCATCAGTCATGCTTGGTAGTGGCTCGGCTGGGGTAGTGAATGAGACCTCTTACTCTCCCCTGCATGTAGGTGGCTGCCTCAAGTAAATTATATGATCAGTTTTTTATTGTTTTACAATTCTCAACACTGCATGTCATCCTTAAGTGAATAATAATCTCATTAGAAATGCATCTCCAGATTGTATGAACCTCACAGTATGAGGTGTTGAGCCCGTGTAGGACATAGACTGTGTTGTGCTCAATACCATCGTGCACGGCAAGGCATGTGCATGGCATTTATGTCTGCCTCCTGCATGATGTCCAGTGAGAGATTCAGACATGAGACATCCATGACATACCTAAGTCTGATCATTCATTTGCAATGCTTAAGTCTCAACACATGCCTGAATGTGTACTGAAAAAAAAGATATATTATTAATGATATATGTGTACGTATAGTGAAAAATGTTGCTGTAATTAATGTGCATGTTATTAGAATGATCTGCCTGCTATGTTTACTAACCTAACTTGGAAATCGGTTACATAACGTAACCTAGCTGGGTGGGGGGGATCGGTGTCCCCCTAATCATATACATATACTGTACATATAGAAAATCATATACAATCATTATAACCTGCAGCTATAGTTAAGAGTTACTAATGCGTGGGTGTTGTGTTGGCAGGTGGGCGGGTTCACGTGGAGCGGCCACTTCACCTGGATTGACATCAACGAGAAGGAGCAGCGGCGCCGAGGCAGCCCCGTGGGCCCCACCAGGTGAGGGAGGAGCCAGGAGGGTGTGTCCTGCCTCTCAGGGCTCACTTGCTTTACTACTTAAGTTCATATCCTCGTGTATGATGTCGTGCATTAGTTTTTTTTTTTTTTTTTTTTTTCCTGTGTGCCTTTGGGTGAAAATATAATTATGTATTATTATTATTATTACTATTCAAGTATTCCTCACACATCATGAATATTAACTCATTATTTTAGCCTTTTGAGATGTATTATTGAGACGTTTTATCCTTTTATCCTTTATAAGACTTTTATTATTTAGATGTTTTATCCTTTATGAGATATTTATTAATTGTATCCTTTATGAGACATTTATTATTGAGACGTTTTATCTTTGAGCATATGTGAGGTTAATGCAGAGATAAATCCAGTGAGTTATATAATAGTTAAAAGAGACATACCATAAGCTAAGCTCCTCTGCAGATGTAATGATATGATATACTCGGACAGAGAAGGCGACATCTTAACCCCTTTGCACCCAGATCTTTCCTTTGCTATAAAAAAATGTATGTTGTCGAGGCATAAAATTACGAAAAGTAAACGAATATACCAAATTAGTTAGTCGACAAGGATACTAAACAGGTCATATCTATAAAATATTGCTTAGATTCACTAAAAATCATCTAATGGTAGCCAAATTACAATGAAAATTACGCTCTGGGTCTCAAGGGGTTATGTAGGAAAGGTAAAATTACAATGTTTTTTCCCTCCCACTTGCAGGTCTCCCACGATGGCCGGTGGGTTGTTTGCCATCGAGCGTAACTACTTCTGGGAGGTGGGCAGCTACGACAACGGCATGGACGTGTGGGGCGGCGAGAACCTGGAGATGTCCTTCAGGGTAAGAGGCAAGGCGTACGACAACTCAAAGACAGTTTTTTGTAACCCTAATGTTTTTCTCTATAAGGAATGACAATGGGTTTTTTTGCATTCATAATTTTGTGCTTAACCAGTTTAGTTTCTCCACCATATGAAAATCAAGCTTAGTGTAGTAGGTTGAGGGGTAGCTGTTCACTGTTTTGGCTAAATATTCATCATGATTTACATTAATGTTACTCTATTGATGTTGAAATAAGTACGTACATGGTGAAAT
>JACEEZ010000211.1:617500-691276 GCA_016584305.1 Chionoecetes opilio
TCACATATAGTAGTAAGAAACGGCTCTGCTTGAACCTATTATGTATTATTGGTTGATTTATCTGATTTAGTGGGTTATACTTTTGTTAATGTTGTTGTCTTGTTCATCCATTCTACATATTTTGTGATTATTTATAAGTGATCCCTGGGAGTAAGGCCTATTTATAAGTGATGTCTATTTCAGACAGCAGACTATGGGGATGTGAGTGAGCGGCGGCAGCTGAGGAATCGCCTGCAGTGCAAGACCTTCAAATGGTACCTGGACAACATCTACCCACAGAAGTTTATCCTGGATGAGGACTCTGTGGCCTATGGCAGGGTGAGTCTCTCGTCGGTGTTGAGGATTTTCTTGACATCAGTTTGTTCTAAGGCTTTGAGGATATTTTTGGTATCAGTTTAACAGCTTTTGGATTAATATTAGAATGTGACATAATATTAGACTCCAGTTTATTGAGTTTTGAATGAAAAGTTAAGTATATTAGATTCAAATATTAGGTATATAATTCAGTTCCTTTTCCAGGTTGTAAAGTTGTGTTGATAACTATGAAATATTTGCATCAATATATACAAAACATTGGTTCTGATGGTGTTTGCCACTCCACTTTTCCTCCCTCTTGCCTCTTTCTTCTCCTTCTTGAACACGTGTAATGAGAACATGTCACTTGGGAAGACACGGCTTCATGTCTACACGGTTGGGAATTGGGATCATATTGGTGGAGGGATTGGAAAATGTCACCCATGTCAGCTGATGTCACACTTACTATGGGGACTCTGGGCTGCAGTGACAGGCTCAATAGCGTTACTACATTATTGCATTTAAGAATATTGATGGTAAAGAAAGAGTGAATGATTTATTGCGATGAGAAGAATACGTCAATACTATTATTATAAGGAATCACTTGTGAGTCTGAAATGATCATTTTTGCATACAATTTTGATGTATGTGTTAAAGTTGCTGGGATAGAGCCAGATGCAGATAGGTTTAAACATCAATGTTTTACACCACAATCTTGTCTTTACACAGACTGAAAGCATCACTAACTGTGAGCAGACTTTACTGTCATTGCATCTCCTGCTGGATTATATCATGATGTTCAACCATGTTTGTTAATGCCATTCAGTGGCAGGTGTGTACAGGTTGAGGTGAAGCAATGAACCGGTTGTTGGCGATGACAAGACAGACGACCTCGAGTGACTGCCTCTCTAATGAGTGTCTGCTTCCTCTTTCCTGTCGTCATGAAAGCTGTAGTGTTTGTGTGTTTAAGAAAAACCCACCCCTTCACTTCCCACTCCTAGTATGTCACAAGAGCATGCAAGGCTCCCGCCATTCACCTTATTGGAGGCTCCCATAGTATGTGGCTGACAGCTGCAAGTCCCAGAGAGTTAAACATGTTGATTTCATTGATTTCCTTGCATGTTTTCTATGTATGTAGATTAGTGTTATTTGCCTGAAAATATCCACTTGGGGATTTTCATTAAGAGAAATAACATGAAAATAAGGCTGTAAAGGAAGACATCTTGTATGCCTGCTGAGGAAGATTTAGTCCTTGATGGTAACTATAAGGTTGGATGCTTGTGTCTCTGTGTGTCTCCCCCTTCCCTTCCCCATGAGGCGGCCGCAGCTTGTCAGCCTTATCAGCACTTGCACGTCTCAGCCTTGCTTGCACAACATCCCTACACTGGGTTACTGTACCCAAATAATTACTGCAGAAACAGTTTTCCTTTGCTGACAAATGGCCTTTATAATATAGTATGTTCATTGATATCCCTTTTTTTGCATTACAATAAATAAATCATTGATATTCTGGTGATTTGTGTGTGTATGTGGGGGAGGACTACTTATTTAGTGTTTATGATTGGTCTAACAACACACTTACCGCAATCTATGTTATGGATCACATGCATGCCACCACTGCTCACCACCTGCTATGTGACCTCTCGCCTGCCTGTTTCAAACATGTATTAGAATCTGTCTGTTGTGCTCCCTTTACTCTGTGCACGCCATGCAAGGCTGGCATGGACCCACCACTCATCTAATGAAGGTCTGGCTGCCGGTGTGTTTTCTTGGCTATGCTTCCTCCCTTTCCTCCCCATCAGAACAATCACTTGCTTCATTTCAACAGCATCAGAAATTTGTTTCCCTCATTCTGTTCCCTTGCAGGCCTGAAATATTCAACCTCCATATTGTTTTGCACTTTGATTTGATTTGCTAGTCTGTTGTTAATCAAATAATACTTAACTTGCCCTATTAATGTGCCTTCTGCTGTGAACATAAACCCTGACCAGAATTAATAACTTTTTTATATATATATTTAAAAGTATTTAACTTTTTAATTGTTTGCTTCTATATCTAATTCATTCCATGCTTATTGATAAATCACTTTCCTGATTGATAATTGACCTCACAGTGTGTATGTCCTTGTTTTACACTGTTTGTTTTGCTTTCCCTTTTTTTTATGACTGCCACCCCTTGACACCCCTTGACCCTCCCTTGACACATGACTCGTGCGACACAGGTCCAAAACTTTGCCAGGGATATTTGTCTAGACACTCTTGAGCGCGAGGACCTAGAGAACAAGGAGTACTACCTGGGCTTGTACTCTTGCCAGCTTGCACCCCTTCATAATGAGGTAAGACTGCTGCCCACACTCACCGGGGAAAACTGGCTCAGCGGGGAGTCAGGAGGTTATGCAGAGAAAAATGTGGTGACAATTAGATATCTAGAAGTGATATGACTCTCATTACACACTCCCAACACTTCTGGATATTGCACTCTCTCTCTCTCTCTCGCTCTCTCTCTCTCTCTCTCTCTCTCTCTCTCTCTCTCTCTCTCTCTCTCTCTCTCTCCTCTCGTTCTCTCGCTCTCGCTCTCGCTCTCGCTCTCTCTCGCTCTCCTTCGCTCTTCTCGCTCTCGCTCTCTCTCTCTCTCCTCTCTCCTCCTCTCTCTCTTCCTCTTTTCTCTCTCTCTCTCTCTCTCTCTCTCTCCTCCTCTCTCTCTCTCTCTCTCTCTCTCTCTCTCTCTCTCTCTCTCTCTCTCTCTCTCTCTCTCTCTCTTCTCCTCTCTCTCTCTCTCTCTCTCTCTCTCTCTCTCTCTCTCTCTCTCTCTCTCTCCCCCTCTCCTCTCTCTCTCTCTCTCTCTCTCTCTCTCTCTCGCTCTCTCTCGCTCTCTCTCTCTCTCTCTCTAAGGCAGCCACGGACCACCCCTCCCCATGCAGTCCTCCTCATACCTCTCGTTTATGTCTCTCTTGTAGCTTCGTAACAATGCCACCAAACCAGACATGTGCTTTGATACTTTACAAAGGAATGAGAAGAGTACCTATAATATGGGTCTCTACTCCTGTCACGCCTTCTCGTCTTCAAGCCAGGTAATGAAGGGGGAAGAAGCCCTTCATAAATCTGTATAAGAACTTTAATCTATAGTCTATTTTTTATAACGAGGCAAAAATTTCATTCTATCTTAACCCCTTCAAACCCAAATCTTTCCTTTGTTATACATAATTGTCTGCTGTTAGCCATAAAATTACGAAAAAATAACAATATACCAAATTAGGTAGTTTACAAGGATAATAAACAGATCATATCTATAAAATATTGCTCATATTCATTAAAATCGTCTAATGGTACCCAAAGTACAATGGAAATTACATTCTAGGCGTGAAGGGGTTAAGGTCTCATGCTTAAAATTATGCCTATGTTTACCTGGATATTATGGTTAACTGATAAAATACAACTGAAATTTAGAAGAACCGTAGTATTCTCTTCTCTTGGCATCAAATATCAGTCAGTAAGCAGCAAAGGGGCAGGATTTTTCACCTCGTTAAAAAAAAACTGAGTACGTATATTTGTAAATTTTGATGTAGGACTTGTCAGGCTACAGGAATGATGTTTACATGCTGTCATAATTAGTGGAATTAGTATTAATTGTATCATGAATTATCCACCTTGCTTGATACTGGATATTATATTCTTAGTGCCTTCAATAAGTAATTATAAGTAATATTTGATACTACATATGATATTCTTAGTGTGTAAAGTAAGGTCATCAATAAGTCATTTCTAAAAGTAATGTTTGGTACTTATTTTCACATATTACATACATGAACCAGCAAACTTCACTGATTATTGAAATTAGAACTATGAACCAGCAAACTTCACTGTGATTATTGAACTTAGAACTCTATGAACGAGCAAACTTCTCTGTGATTATTGAACCTAGAACTCTATGAACTAGCAAACTTCTCTATGATTATTGAACTTAGAACTCTATGAACCAGCAAACTTCACTAATTATTGAACCTAGAACTCTATGAACGAGCAAACTTCTCTGTGATTATTGAACCTAGAACTCTATGAACTAGCAAACTTCTCTATGATTATTGAACTTAGAACTCTATGAACCAGCAAACTTCCTTATTATTGAACCTAGAACTCTATGAACGAGCAAACTTCTCTGTGATTATTGAACCTAGAACTCTATGAACTAGCAAACTTCTCTATGATTATTGAACCTAGAACTGAAATAATACTAAATCTACGTGACAAAGAAAGTTACTAATCGTTTTCTATGTACTTATACTTATTTAGTATTATTTAGTAGTACTTATTTTCACATATTACATCCATGGACTAGCAAACTTCACTGTAATTTTTGAACCTAGAACTAAAACATGAGAAGAACATAAGAATCTTGAATTGAAAGAAGAGAGATATAGAACTAGGACATAAGAAGAACATAAGAATCTTGAATTGAAAGAAGAGACGATATAGAACTAGAACATAAGAAGAACATAAGAATCTTGAATTGAAAGAAGAGAGATATAGAACTAAAACATGAGAAGAACATAAGAATCTTGAATTGAAAGAAGAGAGATATAGAACTAGAACATAAGAAGAACATAAGAATCTTGAATTGAAAGAAGAGAGATATAGAACTAGAACATAAGAAGAACATAAGAATCTTGAATTGAAAGAAGAGAGATATAGAACTAGAACATAAGAAGAACATAAGAAAATAATCTAGAACTGAAAGAATGCTGACTATACGTGAGTGTGACCAAGAAAGTTACTCATCGTCTTCTCTGCCCTGTAGTTCATGTCGCTGTCCAAGATAGGTGAGCTGCGGCGCGAGGAGGTGTGCGCCGAGGTGCCCGCCCAGGCTGGCGTCACCATCGAGAGGGTGCGCATGGCTCGCTGTCACGGCCGGCGCGGCAACCAGGAGTGGTACCAGACAACGGTAAGATAGACGCTACTAAGATAAGATATAGATAATATAAGATCAGATAATATATAGATAAGATAAGATAAGATAGATGAGCTAAGATAGATATGATATAGATATAGATAAGATTAAATAGATGAGCTAAGATAGATAAGATAGTATATATATATATAGATATATATATATATAGATATAATATATAGTATATATAGATAAATATATAGTATAATATATAATATAGATATATAGATAGATAGATGTAAGATAGATAGATAGATAGATAGAGTAGATAGATAGATAGATAGATAGATAGATTCTAAGATAAGATAAGATATAGATAAGATAAGATAGATATGCTTCTGGATTAGTACTTAATTTTAGTTTACATTATCCAGGACTTGCATTAAACTTCGTACTACTTAATTTCTGTTTACATTATCCAGGACTTGCATTAAACTTCGTACTACTTAATTTCTGTTTACATTATCCAGGACTTGCATTAAACTTCGTACTACTTAATTTTAGTCTACGTATGTACATTATCCAGGACTTGCATTAAACTTCGTACTTAATTTTATTTTTTTATTTTTTTTTAATTTTATATATGAAAGTAGGAAAAACTAAATTAGGTAAGAATATCACTAAGAACATCAGGAAATTGAGTAAGAATAATACTAAGAACATCTTCCCCAGACCGGCCACGTCATTCACAAGTCGAGCAACAAATGTCTGGACCGAGCCTACAAGCAGTCTATGGATGATGTGTTTGTGACCGACTGTGCCAACACCATCACGCAACAATGGTGGTTTGATAGTTATGCCTCCCACTGAGTGCCGGGAAGGTGGTGTTATGGAGGACAGAAGACGACGTAAGAAAATAAGGAAGTGTCGCCATACTGACAGATGTAAAAACAGGTGCTGAAGGACACACGGGCTGGGAACTGGGTTAATTTAGTGAAAGATTATATAGTTTTGTGTGATTCTGATGATTATGAGCCATTGTTGATTCTAAGTTGTATGGCAAGAATCTGTATGAAGTTTATTTAAATAATGATATATCAAAAGAAGGAAGATATTTGAAGTATTCTGAATATTATCAAGGTGGCATCCATGTCAATTTATTCCTGACTAGTTTCGCTTCTACTGTAAGATAAGGTCATTCCTCTGAAGAAGCCCAGCAGAGGTGAATCTAGTCAGGAATAAAGTACTCAGTTCTCAGCCGTGTCTCCTTCATCACCTGGTTTAACCCCTTCACGCCCAGATCTTTCCTTTGCCTATACATTTTTTGTTGTTGTTAGCCATAAAATTACGAAAAAGTGACAGAATATACCAAATTAACTAGTGGACAAGGATACTAAACAGGTCATATCTACAAAATATTGCTTATAGTCACTAAAAATTGTCTTAAAGTACCCAAATTACAATGGAAATTACGTTCTGGGCCTCAAGGGGTTAACAAATTAAGGAAGCTACGACGACCAAGAGAATCACAGTCAGGTTCAGTCAGGATGTGGATTAAGCGGTAGTTCGGTGGGCAACTAGTCAAGAAGCATCAGGTGGTAGGGTTACAGGGAGTTTCGTACACAAGTTGTTTCATACCCAGGTTTTGTTAGTTGTTTCGTACACTGATTTTGAGTTTTTTCGTACATACCCAGTGTCGTTTCGTAACTCTAGTAGTCAAGTTCAACTCTAGGGTTTCATATAGACTACGAAACAACTTTTTGGTGTACGAATCTACTGGTGTACGAAACAACTTGTGTACGAACTGACTGCACCCCGGTGGTAGTGCCCATGATATCTTATTCCAAGTTCCTGTTGTGTGGATTGAACATAAGAACGTAAGAAAATAAGGAAGTTACAAGAGGCCGCATCACGTGGTAGTTCCTGTATTCCTGAACCAACCGCAAGCTGTCTGCCTTAGATACACACATGTTTAAATGGTTATCTGTAAGATTACATAATAATATAAATAATAAGGAAGCTACAAGAGGCCGTGAGACCTATACGTGGTAGCTCCTGTAAATGTTGATTGAAATGAAAGATTGTATAGTTTTGTGTGGTTTTGATGATTGTGAGTCATTGTTGATTCCAGTCGTATGGCAAGAATCTGTACGAAGAATTTTTTTTACATAGTGATATATCAAAAGAAGGAAGATATTTGAAGTATTGTGAGTATTATTAAAGTGGTGCCCCTATCAATGAATGCAATATATATCAAAATTGTAGGGAATATGATATAGATTCCAAGTTTGGATGTAAAGCCATAACTATATTTTTATATATTTCCTCTAGGAAAATATACTTAAAAATCAAACATCGTGAATCCATGTTGTTTTCTGTGCATACATGTAGAGAATATTGGCAGGTGGAGAGCATTGGCAATTGCACAGAACATGTTATCAAGATGCAACTCAGTTATTAGTGCATTTCAGGGTAATTTAATATAGGCTGTGAAATGCATTAATAACGGAAACGGGGAAGTCCTCAGATACGTCCTAGAACTCTATGAACTAGCAAACTTCAATGATAGAATGATAGAAGTGAAGTCCTCAGAAATATTGAAAAAAATGTATGCGAGGGAAAAAAAATGTGTTCATGTATGATATAACTGTGAGTCCCTAACACTGCCTTTGAAATGCACACACTATCTTCCCCACCCTTCACTCGGCCCTCCGTGTACACCACCCACACGAGGGCTGACTAGCGTCGCTCATGTCACTGATGTTTGCTCAAGACCTCCTTCTCACCCTGGGCTGTAGAGGAAGGCGAGGCGTAGCTAATGACTTAACATAAGAAAATAAGGAAGCTAAAAGAGGCCGCGAAACCTACACATGTTAGTTCCTGTTACTGAATACTACCTACATCCACCTTGCATCCCCAGCCATGAAAGACTAAAAAGAAAACCAGACTCTTCTTGGTTTCAATGCAGAAGTCAGGTTTTATTTATTCATTTTCAATAATTATAAACGTCAGTGCTTATCATTGGCTAACTCAGTACTGCTTCATTTCGTGGAACTGTATTATGTAGGTAATTGTGGGATGTAAACACTTCTTGAAGCAGCCATAGGAAAGTGAAATTTAATAATCACAGTTTCTTACTGAAAATTATTTGTATTAAGATTGATAATACGGAGCAGTGAATGAAACAATGAGAAAACCTAAAGATGGCCATTGGTGGTGTACAGTCAGTGAATATATACATAACACACCAAGCTTGAGTAGGAGAACCCAAACCTTTGTCCTCTAGTGGAAATAAGAACAAAGAAGCTACAAAAGGCCATGAGACCTACTTTGTGAAAATGTAACTAAAGTATTTCATATTGTATTTGTGATAATGTATGAGAAGGTTTGTCCTTTTCATGTATAGTTTGCTGAAGCTTAGTGATGAGGACTCGGCGTAGGAATAGCGACCCGCTGCCTCATCCCCCATCCTGTGTGTGTGTGTGTGCATGACGGGTTCATTTGGAAAATTGCTTATTTTTATCAGTTGTAAAGCACTAGAAAACGGATTGTAAATATGAGTATAGTTTTGTAGTAAATTTATATACAGTATGTAAATATATTTATATGTGAATATCTAAACAAAAAAAAGTTCATTTAGATCACCAGAATGTGAAAATCAAAATCATATCACATCGTATGCAAATATAGAATGAATTTTGTTATGAATCACAGTGATGAAAAGTGTGTTGGATTGAGAATGTTACTATAGTCTATTTTTTTTAACGAGGCAAAAATTCTATTCTATCATAAGGTCTCATGCTTAAAAATTAAAATTATGCCTATATTTACCTGATAATATGGTTAAGTATGATAAAATACAGCTGAAATTTAGAAGAAGTGTAGTATTCCCTTCTGGCATCAAATATCAGGCAGTAAGCAGCAAGGGGGCAGGATTTTTCACCTCGTTAAATAAAACTGAGTATAGTTCAGGAATCAGATTGTTGTATTTGTGAAGTATTTGTATTTTTGGCAAGTTGTAAGTGAGAACACAATACAGAGGCTTAGTTAAGATCAAGTGTTTGTAGTGTGTTCACATTATTACCAAATCAATCTTTAACAAGGCCTCTACGGTTGGCCGGGGGGGGGGAGGGGGGCGTGTCTGTGTTTATTGCTTCATGACGGACAGTATCAGGGTTGCCACTCATAATTTTCAGAAATCCCAAGACTGTCCCCCAAAAATCCCAAGATAGACAAGAATATCCCAAGGTCTTTAAAATACTGGAGAAATATTTGAATAATCCCTACGAAAATATCCCAAGGTCTATAAAACAGCATAAATGAAACTGAATCCTAAATACGGTACACATGCTTACCTTGAGATAAACTACTGGAGAAATACTTGAATAATCCCCCAAAATCCCAAGATAGACAAAAAATATCCCAAAGCCATGGCCCAAATCCCTCGCGCCTGGAGACAGTATTGCAGTGACGTCATGGTGGTGATATCTTGCGAGTATTTGTGTATATTTATAACCTATTCATTCCATCCACTGTGTTGCTGGGTGTGTTAGCGTGGGGGTGATTGCCGTGTGTGTGTGTGCACTGGTAAGGCTGTGTTTGTGTGTGTCAGAGAGAGAGAGTTTCGATATCTTGGCAAGAATTGAACAGAAAAGTGACATATATCCTATCATGCCGAGATGGGAAGCAGGAATTGTAGAGTTAATTGTCCGTCAGTTTGTTTTATAATTCACATCATTGTTTTAAAGTCATCAGTTATGTTATTAAATGCTTAGTGATTGTTTTAGTAAATGGTATTGATTGAACCATTATTATGAACGTCTGAATATGCTGATGATTTCCTTATTGATATAAAGTCAGATAGCTAGAAAAAGTACTAATTGCATATTTAAGGTTTATATTTACTATGCATATCAGAATTAATAGGTGGAATGAGAAACTAGAGATAATTGCTTGTTATATAGTTACTGAAAAGGTTTAAGATACTGGTAAATGCACGGTCAGATAACTATTAAGAATAACTCAGAGGAGATTAATGGCTTGTTTTGCGTGTATGATAATTGCAACCAGTCATTATTTATTTTTTTATCACCAAATTGCAATGGACTTTTTTTTTTTATATTATCACCAAATCTGCAATGGACTTTTTTTTTTTTTTTATCACCAAATTTGCAATGGACTTTTTTTTTATTTTTTTGTCACCAAATTTGCAATGGACTTTTTTTATTTTTTTATCACCAAATTTGCAATGGACTTTTTTTTCATTTTTTTATCACCAAATCTGCAATGGACTTTTTTTTATTTTTTTATCACCAAATTTGCAATGGACTTTTTTTTTTTTTTTTTATCACCAAATTTGCAATGGACTTTTTTTTTTTTTATTATCACCAAATTTGCAATGGATCTTTAAACAAAAAAAAATTCTTATCACCAAATCTGCCATGGGCGCCTTTTTTTTAATCACAAAATCTGCATGGACGTCTTTTTTTTCAATCACCAAATCTGCCATGGACGAGTGTTGAACGAGCTGCCTTCGCCTCGCTGCTGTGTGTGGTGACTCGCTCGTTCACGGTTCACATTCAACACTCGTTTGAGATTTGGTGTTCTGAATCAGGCAGACATTTGTACTTTTTTGATTGAGTACTAATGAAGACGTTAGACCAGGGTATAATAATAATAATATTTAGCACCCGCATAAGAGAAGAGAGAGAGAAGGTGTGTGTGAGGTAAGGTAAAAGGAATAGGAGAGAGAAGTGGAGTCTAGAAAAGGAGAGAGAAAGAGAGAGACAAAGTGCTAGTTTACTCTTTTAATCATATTTTTTACTGGGCAATGACTGAGGGTTTTTGCATTGCCACTATATTTGTTGATATATATTATATCTGCGTGGCAATGAGGGTTGAGGAAACTGATGAACTAATCACTGTACTTATCACGTTTTGTACTATTTTCACCACAAACTGGTTGTATGAGAGGACAAGAAGCACCTATTTGGTAGTTAACGTTTTATTCAACCTACTAATCCCCCCCCATGTTTTTCCTATCCTTTTTTTCCTTTCGTATCCTATCTTATTTCTGATTTCTATCCTACTTCTCCCTATCTCTTTATCTCTTATCCCCATCTCTATCTATCTTATCCCTATCTCTTTATCTCTATCTTATTCTATCTCTTTATCTATCTTGTTCTATCTCTATCCCTATCGTATTATATCTCTATCTCTTTATCTCTTATTCTATCTATCGCTTATTCTATCTTTATCTCTTATTCTATCTCTTATCCCCATCTCCTTATCTCTTATTTTGTTATCCCTATCTCTTATTCTATCTCTATCTTCTTATCCAGTTCTCTTTATCTTTATCTTCTTATCCCTATCTCTTATCTCATGTCTTTTATATTCTTATTGTTTTGCTGTGTATGGTAACTATATGGTTGATGAGAAAGTACATAACTAACATTCAATGGGATGATATTACTGTTAAACGCATGAGAAGTATATGAAGCCTGAAAAACAATCTTAACGAACAAGAATAAAGATTAAATCCCTTAGTGTAGTTGCCAAATATGGTATTACTTGTGTAGATGATAACCAGATATATACTCATTGTTATAAGCTATACTATGATAGCTTTGTTTATGCTATATTACCAGGCTCAAATGGAATATACAAAGGATATTAAGACCAACAAACTGTAGAATCATAAATATATCAACACTACACTTGTGGAAGCTATGCAGTGTTATTCCAGGGCTTCGAACCAGTCTTTACTCACTTCTTGTTATAAGCTAAACTAGGACAGCTATGGTTATGCTATATTGTGTAGCTCTAATAGAATATATACAAGGGATATAAGCAAACAACAAAAATACCAACAAGCTATAGAATCAAATATATCAACGCTACACATGTGGAAGCTATGCAGTCTTATTCCAGGGCTTTAACCAAGTTCACTCAGTTCCAAGTTCCGGATTCGTCTCCACTTAGTAACAGGAGGCAGTGGCAAGCCGGCGGCGGAGCGAAGAGGTTCTGTCTAAGTGGCGGTAAGATTTACGTAGTTTAGTCCATCCACCACTTGAATTGCGTCTTTCTTGATATAGATCTTTGATTATACAGTGTGGATTTATGATAGTGTGATTATAATACTGTTAAACCATGTCTATATAGGAGTAGGAGATTTAGGAGTATATTGAGTGGTAAGATTTATGCATTTCGTCCATCCCCCACTTTAATTGTCTTTTCTTGATATATATCTATTATATAGTGTAGGTTTATGATAGAAGTAATTATGATACTCTAAAGCCATGTCTATATAGGATTTAGAGGTATTTAGGGCGGTAAGATTTATGTATTTCCGTCCATTCACCACTTTGATTGTCTTTCTTGATATATATTAAAATTATATAGTGTAGATTTATGATAAAGGGATTATTATACTGTAAAACCATCTCAATATAAGAGTAGGAGATTTATGGGTATTTATATAGGGCGGTAAGATATATTTATTTTAATTATCCACCACTTTAATTATGGCTTTCTTGAAATATATCTTAAATAAGTGTTGATTTATGATAGTGATTATGATACTCTAAAACCATCTCTATATAGGAGTAGGAGCTTTAGAGGGAAATGGGGCGGTAAGATTTATGTATTTTAGTCAGCCACCACGTTTATCGTGTCTTATTTTATATAGATCTTAATTATATAGTTTGGACTTATGATAGAAGTTATTATGGGACTCTAAAACTATGTCTATATGGGAGTAGGAGATTTAGATGATTGGGAATTATGTGAAAAGGTGGGAAGTGTTAACTGTGATTGCTTGGTAACAGGTGGTGGTGGTGTGAAGGGAGGCCGAGGAACGTGCGGGCTCCAGTGATATCTACACGTTAACGAGGCAAGACTTGTGCATTCCATCTAACCTCTACAACAGCCGTCGAAAAAATGAAAAATAACACAAGGGGGTCTGTGTGGATAAACCCTCCCACCTCCCCCTCAAGTGAGGTTAGGTAATAATAATATTAATAACTGAAAATAATGATAATAATTATAATACGTATTGCATAAGTCTACTGAGTTAGTTAAAGGTGGCAAGGCGTTACCGCAGAGTTTCTTACTATAATTCACTGACTGTGTCCAGCTAAGGGTCCGCCATTTCTGTCCTAATTTCAACCATAAGAACATAAGAAAATAAGGAAGCTACAAGAGGCCGTGAGGCCTACACGTGGTAGTTCCTGTCACCTAACACTACCTACATCCACCTTGCATCCCCATCCATGAACCTATCCAGCTCCCTAATGACTCCGCACTAACTACCTGTCTACTGAGACCATTCCACTCATTCACCACCCTATTTGTGAACCAGTTTTTCCCTATTTCCTTTCTAAATCTACGCTTTTCCAGCTTGAATCCTTTACTTCTTGTTCTACCCTGGTTAAAAGCCGTAAGAACTTTTCCTACCTCTCCTTTATTAAATCCCTTTATCCACTTAAAAACTTCTATCAGATCGCCCCTTACTCTGCGTCTCTCGAATGAGTGTAATTTTAATAACTTCAATCTCCTCTCATAACTAAAGTTACGCATCCCTTGTATCATTTTGGTCATCCTTCTCTGCACTTTTTCTAACAACACTATATCCATTCTGTAATATGGAGACCAAAACTGAACTGCATAGTCTAGGTGAGGCCTGACTAGAGCCAGATAAAGCTTTAGAATAACTTCCGCACTTCTACTTTTAACACTTCTGGTAATGAATCCTAATACTCTATTAGCTCTATTTCTGGCCTCAATACATTGTTTCCTAGGTCGGAGGTCTGGGCTCACCCTCACTCCAAGATCTTTTTCACCTTCTGATCTTTTCAGCGATACATTGCTTATGGTGTATCTATTACCAGGGTTTTTTCTACCAACATTCATAACGCTACATTTATCAATATTAAATTCCATCTGTCATCTGACTGCCCACTCGATAAGTTTATCTAAGTCTCCCTGCAATATGTTTACGTCAGACTGTGATCCAATAATCCTACCTAACTTAGTATCATCAGCAAACTTGCTGATATCACTGCTAATCCCACTATCCAAGTCGTTGATGTAAATCAAAAATAGTAATGGGCCCAAAACAGACCCTTGTGGAACTTCACTTGTCACCAGTCCCCATTCAGATTTGGAACCATTAATTGTAACCCTTTGTTGCCTATTACTTAGCCAAGCTCTGATCCAATGAAGAACCTTCCCTTCTATACCATGAGCCCTAACCTTATTTAAGAGTCGCTCGTGTGGTACTTTGTCAAATGCCTTACTAAAGTCCAGATATATTATATCAATCCTTATCATTATCTGCCGTCTCATAAACTTTCCTATAAAAACTCAATAAATTGGTGAGACATGACCTACCCTTGGTGAATCCATGTTGTGAATCATTGATCAAACTATGTTTATCTAAGTGCTCTCTAATGTTTTTTGCAATAATAGATTCCAATAATTTACCCACCACTGATGTTAGACTCACGGGTCGATAATTTGACTTTAGTCCTCTTTCTCCCTTCTTAAATATGGGAACAACATTTCCTTTCCTCCACAATAATGGCACATCGCCTATCTCAACCGATTTCCTAAAAATGTGCACTAACGACTCACTAACAACCTCCTTGCATTCCTTTAATACCCTGGGATACACTTCATCTGGTCCTGGCGATTTAAATGTTTTCATTTTTTCTATACCCTCCTCCACCATTTCCCTAGTTATCACAATATCTGAGTTTCTCCTCATCGCTTCCTTTGAACATCTGTTCACTATCAGGTATCGTCTGTGTATCCTCCTCCGTAAAAACACTTAAGAAATAATCATTTAGACTCTTACACATATCCTCATCCGTATTTAAGACCTCACCCTGTCCTGACCTTAAGGGCCAAACTAATTCCCATGTCTTTGTTTTATAAACCTGATAGAACCCCTTTGGGTCCCTGTTCGCCTGTTCTGCTACTTTAATCTCATAATTGTTCTTAGCAACTCGCGTTAATTTCTTCACTGTCCTCGCCATCACGTTATACTGTTCTTTGTTTACCAATCCTGCCTTGAACCTTAAATAAATGTTTCTTTTTACTCCAATGCTGTGTTTTAACTTGGTGGTCATCCATTTTGGATCACTCTTTCTGGAACTTATCTCCCTATAAGGAATATTTCTTTTCTGTCCGTCAATTATATTCCTTACAAATGAGATATAATCATCCTCGGCTCCGACCTCACTTCCCCTTCTAACCTCTCTAATTACCTCCTCAGCCCTGACCTCACTTATCTGTCTAACCGCTCTAATTATCTCCTCAGCCTCGACCTCACTACCATATCTGACCGCGCCAATTACCTCCAGGTGCCTTCCTAATCCTTCATAATTGGCCTTTCCAGCTGACAACGCCTTGTCCGGGGAAACTTTCTGCTCCTCCATCCCACACCTCTTATTAATAACCTCCAGGTGTCTTCTTAATCCCGCATAATTGGCCTTTCTGAAATTAGGTATTCGATGCCTATTGCCACTTAATTTTCCAACTTCCCATTTTAAGCTAAATCTGATCTCATAATGGTCGCTATTATCTAAATTCCCCCCGACCTCCACATTTGTAACTAAATCGTCTCTATTTGTCAGCAATAGATCTAGAATATTATCTCCTAGTAGGCTCCTTGATTGCTTGACTTAGGAAGTTATCCTGGATTATATTTAACAATTCATCTGCATCGCTGTCACCTATGATTAAATCCCAGTCTATATTCCTAAGATTAAAATCTCCCACCACGCATAATCGATTATATCTGCAGGCCTTGTTTATTTCTTCCCATATAGGAGCTGAATCCTCTTTACATAAGTTTGGAGGCCTATACACTACACCCAAAACCATTTTCTCAGTTCCCTCCGTAACCTCTACCCATATAGACTCTATGCTGTCATCTTTTTTATAACATTGTTAACACAACACTGCAATGCATCTCTTGCATAAAGCGCAACTCCTCCTCCTCGTCTGCCTACTCTGTCCTTGTGAAATAACTTATACCCAGCTATCTCGACTTCCGGATCGAATACCTTTCCTGACATATCCAACCATGTTTCTGTTAATGCTATTATATCAAAATCCTCTACACTATTTATTCCTCTCAGGAAATCTATCTTTTTTAAAATACTCCTACAGTTTGTATAGTAAACCTTCAAGCAACTCCTCTTTTTTTTTGTCAATTTTCCCTTTATCTTTAACTAAACCCCTCCTCTCTCTCTTCTTACGAATCACTTTAGTTCCCTGCCTTCTGAAACTCCTCCTAGTGTCGCAAGTTTCCTTTACCCCAGCCCCCGTGTCTAAACCCCGGTTCTCTATCTTAAAAAAGCCTGCAGTGCATCTACCTCCCTTTCAAGGGATTCAGACAAGATCTGAACTCCTTTCCTCGAAAAGTGCACCCCGTCCCTGCGGTAGAGGCTGTTATGCCCGAAAAAGAGGTCCCAGCTGTCGACAAAGGCCCAACCATTGGCTTTGCAATGAAGTGCCAGCCGGCAATTCACCGCAATAGCCCTGGAGTACCACAAGTCGTCAACAAAGCATCTTGGAAGGACACCACACACCACAGGGAACCCACCCCTATCCCTAACTTTACCTACAGCTTCCTTGAACCGCCGTAGCAATTCCTCACTTTTTACACACTCAACATCATTTCCCCCAGCGCTTAGGCAGACGATGGGCATCACTTTCAGGAAAGGTTAAGGTCATCGCTGGGATGGTTTTAAAACTATATTCAGCCAGGTTTTTCATTAATTGAAAGAATAGTTATGTTTTGCAGCCTGGGGCATATACTTGCCTAGCACAGGAGTAAATTTCTCTTAAAATCTCACTCGAGTTTCTTTCTCTCAAGAGAGAATTAAAGAGATGCTCGAGAGCTAAGGGGAGGGATTAGGGCGAGATATTTGTGCAAAACTTTGAGTGCGAAAAAATGTTAATTACAATTACTATGTTCATGCAATATTGAGCTACTCCTACAACTTGCGTGTAATGATATGCTAGAGCTTATGCAAAACTACATCCATTTATTTGCACTCTGGAACAAGAGGCGACAGCGCCTTGGAAGGATGCCGCCCACTGCACTGCCTGGAGAACTACTGGAGGAAGGAGCTACATGCATAAAGGCCTTGCTCTTAGAGGCATCATGGCAAGGAAACAGCAGAGGGACCGCACGTTGTAGGGAAGGAAGGAGACGAGGGAGGTGATTATCCATTGATCTTTTCTACATTAGCTATTTGTGCCAAACTGGAAATAATGTTTTTCTTTTATTGTGACTGGGCCTCATTTCCCCTGCAATTTTTACTGAATGCAGTCCACATCCTTTCCATCTAATGATCATGATTATTCTCAAAGAAATATGATTCAATATTTGCAGATTTTTATTGAATAAATTGGACATGACTATGCAGCATAATGTTCAATACATTATTTGTCTTAGTTTTCAGAAGTATCAGCTGAGGAATGGAACTACCGCCACCAAATTCATCCCCGCGGCATTCGGGGAGGTTGTTGGAGAGGCGCCGGATACTGCAATCAAATTAATCAAAATAAAATAGCTGTTTGGTGCATTATTGGAGGAAGGATGCACAGAATAATCATGGCAAGGAGGCAGCTGAAGTATTCTTGAGGGAAGTAGTATTTCAACATTCCCTCATTCCTCATCAGCTCTTAATTTCCCTCGTATTCACAAGTGTCTCATTGCTGCATTCCAGTTCTGACTCCCACGCGATGTAATAATGCCTGAAAAAAATTGACCGTTAACCATTTTAAAGTTTTATGAAGTCTTCATAATTAGGAATTTAAGTTTTTTTTCTAGTTTCAGAGAGAAGCCACAGCTGTGGTCTGGGATGTGGGACAGAGCCAGCCAGTCTTTATGGGACTGGCGCAGAATATTCATCCAGGGAGAGTTCAAGCGCTCTTGTACACCCTCTGATGGCCCAAGGCAGCCACTATGTTCGCTTAGGCCTTGAGGCACCCTCCCGCCTTCCGTTTTGAGCCACCGTCCTGCCTTCAGTGTTGGGTGAAGAGTTCAACCCAGTTGCACCTTTCTGTAAGAGAATACTTGGCATTAGTAGCCTATGAATTCCTATAAAACAAATTCAATAGATTTTTCCCATTACATTAATTATTTAACATATCAAATAATTAATGAATTTCAGTCATCAATAGTTAGTGATCCAAAATATATATTTCAAAAATAATTAAAATTATACTTTAATTGTCTTTATATAATTACACTACTTCTGTGACTTGTCCCTCAAGTGGTGGTCGTCACCAGTTATGTGTGGCGGCCTTGACAGGACAGCCCTTGAGGACCCTCCCAGATATGATGAGTCAGGGCTGTACTGAAACACTGCGCAGCGGATATACTAGTTTTTTTTTTTTTAACTAGGCAAAAAACCCTGCCCCCTTGCTGACTGATATTTGATGCCTGAAGGGAATACTACAGTTCTTCTAAATGTCAGCTTAGTTAGCCATATTATCAGGTAAACATAGAATTTTAAGCATGAGATCTTAAGATAACATGGAATTTTTGCCTTGTTAAAAAAAATAGACTATAGGTTGATGCCGGGAAGCTGACATAGCAACCTTGACTGATAAATACCAAAAAAGGGGAAAATGCGCCAGACATAAATAGCCTTGACTTATACAGTTTTACTTTGACTTCTAATTCACCCATCCCTTCCTTTCCCTCTTGCCCTGCAGAAATTTCCAGTGATGATAATCTTAACCGCCTGGAAAGCAGTCTTGGTCCTGCCCAGAGCACCACCGGCCCTGTTCTTCATCATCGGCCTCCGGGACACCTGCACGGCTCTGTAAAAAGTGACAATATTTTGATAAACTTTTAACCCATCATTACGACTTGTTACCTCACCTCAGCAAATGCAATTACTTTAAAACACTTTGATCTATCTCTACCTAAGACAGTAGTAATAAGTGAGTTACTGAAAGTTGATAAATATTGAATTAGTGACTATATTCAATGGTGTCACTAATTCAATATTGTCACGAATTCAATATTGTCACGAATTCAATATTGTCACGAATTCAATATTGTCACGAATTCAATATTGTCACGAATTCAATATTGTCACTGAATTCAATATTGTCACTGAATTCAATATTGTCACTGAATTCAATATTGTCACTGAATTCAATATTGTCACTTAATTCAATATTGTCACTTAATTCAATATTGTCACTTAATTCAATATTGTCACTTAATTCAATATTGTCACTGAATTCAATATTGTCACTGAATTCAATATTGTCACTTAATTCAATATTGTCACTTAATTCAATAGTGAAACAATTGAATTAATGAAAATTTAATTAATTCAATAATGAAAATATTGAATGTTATGAAAATATTGAATAGTAATGAAAATATTGAATATAATGAAAATATTGAATATAATGAAAATATTGAATATAATGAAAATATTGAATATAATGAAAATATTGAATATAATGAAAATATTGAATATAATGAAAATATTGAATATAATGAAAATATTGAAAAGATTGAATATAATGAAAAGATTGAATATAATGAAAAGATTGAATATAATGAAAAGATTGAATATAATGAAAAGATTGAATATAATGAAAAGATTGAATATAATGAAAATATTGAATATAATGAAAATATTGAATATAATGAAATATTGAATATAATGAAAATATTGAATATAATGAAAATATTGAATATAATGAAAATATTGAATATAATGAAAATATTGAATATAATGAAAATATTGAATATAATGAAAATATTGAATATAATGAAAATATTGAATATAATGAAAATATTGAATATAATAAATATTAAATAATGAAAATATTGAATATAATGAAAATATTGAATATAATGAAAATATTGAATATAATGAAAATATTGAATCTAATGAAAATATTGAATCTAATGAAAATATTGAATCTAATGAAAATATTGAATCTAATGAAAATATTGAATCTAATGAAAATATTGAATCTAATGAAAATATTGAATCTAATGAAAATATTGAATCTTATGAAAATATTGAATCTTATGAAGATATTGAATCTTATGAAGATATTGAATCTTATGAAGATATTGAATCTTATGAAGATATTGAATCTTATGAAGATATTGAATCTTATGAAGATATTGAATCTTATGAAGATATTGAATCTTATGAAAATATTATGAAAATATTGAATCTTATGAAGATATTGAATCTTATAAAATATTGAATCTTATGAAAATATTGAATTTATTGAAACTTGAATCTTATGAAAATATTGAATTTATTGAATTGAATATTGAAATATTGCCAGCACAACAAAGCTCCCTCCTCTCTCTCCCATGCGGTCACACACACCCGCCAATTCTTGCCGCTCCCTTTCCTCTCCCTTTCACCGCGAAGTTTAAACCAAAATTTGCACTTCTTACATCTGTATGAAAAATATGACAAGTTTGTTGTTTCCAGAAGAAATGGCAATTGATATAGTTACTGCAGAGTTAGTTAACACCAAGTTGGCTAAATTGGAAGATGTCAACAGTAATAAGGGTAAAACTAGATCACAACGAGACTTAATTGCCTAAACAAAAATTTACAAAAACTAAATTCATTTACCTTTGAAGGGAACCCCATTGAAATTGGGCCAGTTTTCGGGACTCATTCAAATGCTCAGTGCAGGACAATGACGGGCTGATCAATATTCAGGAACTGATGCATCTCAAAGGAAATATTGGGAAGGTGGTGGCTGCGTGGTTAGCGACTGAAAATAAAGGTGAGCTGATAGTTTTTTTCATCTTCATCGCTGAAAACTGAGATCCTAATACATGGTTGATGGATACTTTTTGTCTGGGAAACACACCAAGGACACTTTAAAGAGCATTTACTGGGGGAAAATATTCACCAAATGCAACAACATACGATGCCATATATGACTCAAGTTTTTCCTGGATGGCAATAATTACCAAATGAGAAAGTATGGTCGCCACATGAAAATTCCCAAAATGCAAAGTCTCTCTGTACAAACAATTCCTAAATAAGATGTAAAAAATATGAGGGAAGAATAAAAAACTGCAATATCTAGAAAGAAAACGGAAGGAACTATTCTTCGCCAAGCAACACTTCCACATTACATCTACATCACGTTTAAAAATGTCTTTCCTGGTGGTCCAAGTCGCAGTTGGATCTTTTGACCGACTCAAGAGACACCAGCTTCATCATAATTGCTTACCACTGCCACTCCACGGCCGCAATGGAATGTCTCGTTCGCTAACATTCTCATTTCTTCCTCCTACTCACTTAGGTCGTTTTCAGCCTAAGCCTCATGAATGTTTTGTCTCCCTGTGGTGGACCACTGCTAGCATAGTGAAACTCAAGACTTACCTGTATGATGCCTGGTAATGCTGTCCCTAGAGTCCTCTGGAGTCTTCTGTCGTGGTCCTCTTCTCACTGACGGACACAGGGGGATGCGGGGCCCAAGGCTGGTGTGAGGTGGGGGGCCCAGCAATTTAATCAAAGACGATATATTTTTTCAAATTATGGCAACAAAGACCATCCAAATAAGCCCGTGGCATTACCAATGATGGAAAAGTATCTCGTGCATAGTAGTGCACTTTATCATCTATTATCATCTAAAGTGACGACAACTTAAGCGGGCCCCCGCTTAATTTAAGACATTAGTTTTGTCCATTTCATATTACTTAACCAGCGGTGGTCAACCCTGGCAAAAGCTAGGCGTGCAGCCTTTGGCCATGGCCTACTCGACCCCCCTCCCTAAATCTGCCACTGCCTCTTTCCACTCCAAACAGTCCTGTTTGGCCTGTGTCCTCTTGCACTGCTCAGCCCGGTGCTGCCTCCTTCACCACCTTGTGTCTGCCCTTGGCCATCAAGGTCCCCTCCTCACACACACTGACAGCCGCATTCTTGATGGTGATGCCGCAATAGGTCTCACAACCTTGAAAGCCATTTGATGAAGATAACAGCCTTGATCCTGAAGACTTTTCTTACACCCTGTGTCATCTGCTGAAACATGTTGTCTGGCTTGCTATAATCTGGTGTTGTTAAGGCTGGTTGTAATTTTGTTTGAGTGCGACACACCAGCACAGCTAAGCATATTGAAGGCTACAACAGCATTAGGTATCACTATGCCAGGTTTTTATCTGCCACTTGGTCCACTTGTGTGCTGGCAGGAATGGTTAGACACATACTTGATGCTCAAATGACTCTTTATTTGAAGACACGGCTCTCCAACACTGCCGTGGACCAACGCCCATGTCATTGCCCACAAACAAACAGCAAAACAAATGACTGTGGGGATGTGACTGACTTACGGCCTGATAACATTGTTACCAGGGTGAACTGTTCCCTGGGATATCCCCTCCAGGCCTAACTCCCTCACATGCATATCAGTATAGGTAACAAAATACTGCCTGCAACATTCTCCTTCACTTGCCTCCTAACTGATCACTAAACTAACGAGTCCACCATTGACTGCCTTGCCTGAACTCATCTCTGCATCATTTCACAATCCATCTCATCTGTGCAACACTGCTCCCTCAACACAGGACACACACACTGCCAGAAAGCACAAGGCAATTGTGTTCCTGAGGCAGAGAAGGAAGACACACACACAAGATAGATTGGAGGAGGTTCAGGAATGTAAGTATCTTGGTTTACTATGTGCAAGCCTGGAAGGTGAGAGGAGAGAGAGAGTGCTGCAAAGCATGAAGGTGATGGGATCCCTGGAATGGATAATGACAGGAAGGACTGTGAGCATGGAGGTTAAAAAGGAACTGAGAGATGCAGTGATGGTAGGAACAATCACTATGCAAGCGAGACTTAGATGTGGAATGAAATACAAAGGTCAAAGATCCATGCAGTTGAGATGAGTTATTTGATGCCTTAAGTGCTTCTGGTGTGAAAAGAACGCATGGTGAAAATGTAGAAAGTGTGTATTACAGGTTTGGCATGTCAAGTAAGGGTGAGGGGATGAAGTGTGGAGTGGTTGAAAGGGTGAAACACAACACTGAGGTGGTTTGGTAATATAGAAAGCATGGCAAAAAGTGTGATGACTTAAGTCTATGTATAAATAGTAGATAGCGTGGGTATTAGAGAATGACGCCCTGTTAAATAGGAGTACAGAGTGCTGGACTATGTGAGAGAAGTATGAAAGGGTTAGAGCATGCAAGGAGAGGAATAAATGAAGACACTTCTGTCACAGCCATCCCCCCGTGAGACTTCTTAGGCATGGGCGTCAGAGATTGATAGATAGATAGTTACAGATATAAAGACAGAACAAACAGGAAATGAGCAGCATGTCATTGCCTAGTTAAAGGTCAGTCATGTCTTTTCCTCCGCCACATACTCATGTCTCCTGAGGGTGACACAGAGACAAGTACATGAGTGCAGAGAACCCCTGTGAGGCTGGACGACTAACTGTATGATGCAATACATGACAACACACACAGCCACTCCCTCCTCACAGGTGTGTCTTGATATGCATGGCAACACGACCCTTGGTGGGGAAACACAAACATCACACTTATATTTCCTTTCACCAGTGAGGGTGAGCATGTGTATGTTAAGATCCCACTTGTGGATAAATGTTTTCTCACACTCTTGACACTCAAAGTTTCTCTCACCAGTGTGGGTGAGCATGTGTTTGTTAAGACTGCTCTTGTGGATAAATGTTTTCCTACACTCCTGACACTCAAAGTTTCTCTCACCAGTGTGGGTTAGCATGTGTCTGTTTAGCTTGTTCTTGTGGGTAAATGTTTTTCCCACACTCCTGACACTGAAAGTTTATCTCACTCGTGTGGGTGAGCATGTGTCTGGTAAGACTGCCCTTGTGGAAAAATGTTTTGCCACACTCCTGACACTCAAAAGTTTCTCTCACCCGTGTGGGTGAGCATGTGTTTGTTAAGCCTGTTCTTATGGGTAAATGTTTTCCTACACTCCTGACACTCAGTTTCTCTCACCCGTGTGGGTGAGCATGTGTCTGTTAAAACTCCCCTCGTGGGTAAATGTTTAACCACACTTCTGACACTCAAAGTTTCTCACACACCCCAGTGTGGGTGAGCATGTGTGTGGTAAGATGGCTTTTCTGAGTAAATGTTTTCCCACACTCCTGACACTCAAAGTTTCTCTCACCAGTGTGGGTGAGCATGTGTCTGTTAAGATGGCTCTTGTAAATAAATGTTTTCCCACACTCCTGACACTCAAAGTTTCTCTCACCAGTGTGGGTGAGCATGTGTTTGTTAAGATTGCTCTTGTAAGTAAATGTTTTACCACACTCCTGACACTCAAAGTCTCCGTCACCAGTGTGGGTGAACATGTGGCTCCTGAGATAATCCTTACGACTGAACACTTTCCCACAGTGGTCACACTTCAGCCCTGTCTTGCGTGTATGGGTGAGAATGTGCGTCTTAATGCCAGCCTTGCTGGAGCACACTTTCCCACAGTCATCACAAGTGTAGGTCTTCACGCCCTCCATTGCAGCACTACTTCTGCCAGCACACCTGTGGTGGGAGGCATCAGCTGGTCCTGCAGGAACCCTGGTGGAGACTGGCCAGGCTGCTCTGGGATGAACCAAACGTTCCCTAATACAAGGGAAATCGGGAGGAGTCCTGGCGTGGGCGCCGACCTGGATTCTTCACCTCAGCACCTGTAACATTGGTGGCCGTCAGCACACAAGCAGGGAAGTGCTTCCTGCTTCATCCTTCAGCTAACTCCAAGCCAGTGTTTTCATACCATAGAACAGTGTTCTGATACCATATTTCCGCCCATATTCAAGCTAGCAGTACAGCTCCCGAACTAAATTGGCTCACCCCTCTTTTTTATATTATTCTCTTACTGTCTTCTTTATAGGGACTGGCAACTAAGCGGGCTTTGTGTTACCCATTTTTTTTGTGCCCTTGGCCAGTCCTTAAGTAATGGCTACAATGCGTGACGGCTGTGTGCTGTGACAGATAGCGGCAGCACGGAGAGCCTCACATTTTGCCGCTGCGGACCTGTATCCAGCTTCTCAATACATATAGGCGAATTTTGGTGAAGAAGCCGTAAGAAGCCGGCTTCTTGCAGCTTGCGTTTTCTGTTAACGCGAGGCACTTTTAAGAAGCCAGCTTCTTACGGATTGGCCCAGCTGGGCAAGCCGTAAGAAGCCGGAAGAAGCGAGCCCTGGGCCCCGCTTATCACGGCTTCTCACGTCACAATACGTGACGTCAGAGAAAAACAACACGTGGCGGTGTTGCGCGAAATCTTATTAGTTCAAAATCCTGTAGACCCCTCCATTCATCTATCGTATTTCACTAATTTTACAGGTTAACTGCTGCCCCGATACATGTTACAGGCAACATGAGTCACTAGCTTCCCATGAGAACACTTACAAGTAATAATAGTTGATAAAATAATACATGATAAAAACCATACTCCTGACTGTTTTTGATGTAGATAATTTAAGCTTTTGAGTAATTATTATTACTTGTAAGTGTTCTCCTGGGAAGCTAGTGACTCGATGTTGCTTGTAACATGTATCAGGGCAGCAGTTAACCTGTAAAACCAGTGAAATAAGAGCGATGAATGGAGGTTTACAGGATTTCGCGCCTTGACAATATTTCGCAAAACAGCGGGACAGGCGGAACTAGTAATACATAGAGTGAATATCGACGTAGAAATAATGTAATTACAGATAACAGGACACAAGTAAACACACAGATGTACATTCAAAAGCATGGACTTACCTTAAGACCACGTATAAGAATATACAAGGTACCGTAGATAACACTATATAGTCGCCAGTCAATTGCCACTGCACTAATGTCGCCAGGCACAATATATTACGAATTTTAGCATCCCTACAGACTTTTATGTGCCACTGAAGACATGTAGTGTGATGTACATAATATACACTACTGTGGATGCGTCTTCAGTGGCACATACAAATCAGTAGTGATGCTAAAATTAGTTATATTGTGCCTGGCGACATTAGTGCAGTGGCAAGTGACTAGCGACTATAGTGTTATCTACGGTAGAGCAGCTGACAGGTATATATTGTGGAAATGACTAGCATTGCGTTTAATTCAGTATGTTTATGAGAGAAGATGTGGTTGGATATGAGTTGAAGATGACAATTCGTCATTGTGTGCACATTCACCTTTTTTGGGCATTAAATCAATCAATCAATCGTCATTGTGTGGTTGTTTTGTTTACAATTATCAGCTGTGATCGCCGAGTGGGCGAGCCCCGACAAGAAGCTGGCAACTGTCAGCCATTCTGGCGAGGCACGCAAACGAGAGAGAAGTCGGCAAGAAGCCGGCTTCTTATGGCTTCCTCACCAAAATTCGCCTTATGTATGCGAGTATCTCAAGAATTTTATTCTGATGGTATATGATTTTTTTTTTTTTAGAATTTTGCTCTTCTTTCTATTTTCGGTTACAATTTAGATACAGTGAGTAATTAACTTTTTATCCCGATATTCTTTTTTTCCTCCATATTTTTATTTTTTTATACACCAGATTCTGATGGTATGTTTTTTTTTGTTTTTTTTAAGAATTTTGCTCTTCTTTCTATTTTAGGTTCCAATTGATACAGTGAGTAATTAACTTTTTTCCGGATATTCTTTTTTTCCTTCATATTTTTTTTTTTTTTTTTTTACACCAGGGCGGGCATTTTCGAAGGGGCTCTAAACTATACCCCCTCTTAGCGTCCTAAGACCGTTATTATACCGGGCTAAGAAGACAAAAGGAAGCTTTTTTGGAGGCATCTTAGCCTCGTGTAAGGGGGCAGAAACCCAACCCCTTTCTTAATCACGGTACGTTGGTCGTGGATCTGTCCGCAGCCCTGCCCGAGGATTTCCTACCACCCCAAACGATCCACGCACCTCAAATATAGTCTTTCACTTAAGCTGGATTCCCGGGGAGCGGCTCATCCCTAGGCGTATGTACGACGCCGCTGTTTGGGCTGATAGCCTCGGAGGGGGGCGATGGGGTGGTACTTCCTTACCGAAACCCCCAAACCCCCTTGCTTCCCTCAAAAAAAATTTCATTTTCTTGGCTTTACTCATCTCTACAAAAGATAGGCCTTTTTTGTTTGCATCAGAAATCAGGCAGTTTTGTTAAACAACAAAAAACCCCTTTCATAACTCTGGGTAAAAAAAAAGTCATGACGACTATCACAAGAGAGGGCGGCTTTTAGGTTTTCAGGCTTAAAAGTTGTACTCCCCCCCCGTATAACCATCCAATAAAGTTTGAAAGCTAATTTTACCATCGTGTTCTAACAGGGTAACAAAAACATTTTTTTTAAAAAATCCCCCGGGTTTTCCAGCTAAATTAGACTATTTTGATTGCTCTGAGTCCGAAAATACCTTGGGTTTTGTAAATCGGTCGGGTTTTTTTGCAAAAAATTTAAAAAAATCGTTTTTCGAAAAAAAAAAATTTCTGCGGATCATCGCTGAAAAAACCCTATGTTTTTTTCCGTTTTCCTCAAGAATAAAGTCAGGTACCAAAATTCATTCATTTTTTTTATTTAGCCCATAAATTTGAAAAGCATATATCATAATTGTAAAAAGAAGAGCGTTACGTGAAAAAAAGTTCAGAGTTCCGGCATAAATCGGCGTTTCTTTTTTTTTTTCCCCCGGTTTTTAGCACTGCGGGGTTTTGTCTCTCTTCAGCGACCACAATCCCCATCATGACTGGTCCCACCCCCCCCGGTCCCTCTCCTCCTTTTGGGCGCATGTCCTTGGGGAACCTTTCTCCCTGCTCGTCGCTCACCCCCCCAAGGGTTTTTCGGGAACTTCTCCTGTGTGAAAACGGGAAGTCATTTTAATCCATCAAACACCCGGGTTTTTGGAAGGCCTCTATCATGCTTGACGAGTCTGGGTGGTTTTGCTGCCTTCGTGTTCCCCAGGAAGTGGTCACCACCTCCCAAAAAGTTTCCCCCACGCGCCACTCTAGCTGTTCATGGAGTTTTGGAACCTGGTCCTTTATGGCGCCGTTCTGTGGCCACGAAAATGCCCCCTTCAGCTTTAAAATGGTCAGTCCGGGGAAAGGCTCGGCACGGGTAGTTGAAGCCCCCCCATCCTTGTCCAACGCGCGTGAACGTTTCTTTAAAACCCAAAGCTTAAATGAGGGGTGGGATCAATATTTTCCCCCGGGGTAAACAAAAAGGTTCGTTTATTTTTTCTCCCCCAGGTACAAACTGCTCTCGCGGGCCACTCTTTTTTTTACATATGCTGGGCTCTGTCCACTGTCCCCAGCTAAAAACCCCTGGGTATTTTGTAAACCCCGGACTGCTCCAATAGAAAGTTCACCATCTTAAAGTCACGCAGATGATCCTTGGTGGCTGCCTATTGGTTTTGCGAGCACTTACTTCACGCTTCTATTTCTTTTTGGAAAGTTGTGAGTGCGCAAGAGGGATTGGGCGAATGGTTCCTTGTGGAGGAGGCCACACTTCAAAAGCGCTTGCAGCTGTCAAAGAAAGTCCCAATCTCTCGGATCGTTTGGGACGCCCAGTTTAACAAGAGACCGCGACATCTCGGCATACACACCCTTTCCCCCTGGCAGAAGTAGCCCTGTAGGGTAAAAAAAAATAGAACTAATAATAAAGTAAATACTAAATACTTTTAATAACTAACTACGAAAAAAAGTGATACGGCCCCCCTTTTCCAAATAGATTTTTCTCTTTGATCGGAGGGCCAACAGCTCGGGGGAATCTTCGAAAGCTGAGATCCCGAACCCGATCATTAAGCTACATTGTGAAAAAGGGCTGCGGCTATCTTGTGTTCTAATCTTCTTTGTATATCTCGCCGTCGTACTGGTGGCCCGTCGTGCTGTCGGGGGGTTGTGAACGCTGTCAGGAATTTCTTGCAGTGAGCCCGTGGCGGCGGGCGATGGAAGGTGGGGGGATGGAGGCGTGCCGATTCTTCCGGTTGATCCTTAGTATTGATGGGCAGAAGTAAAAATCCGAGCTGTCAAAAGGGTCCCTCCCAAACCTCGGAATCCCAAACTTTAGTGAAATTTTCGCGCCTTCGTCCACCGCCGGGGTATTCCCGCACCCTTTCCCCCCGTGGCGGGTGCCCAGGACTTTTCTTTTTCACCCAGCTTACTTTAAAAGTAAACCCGTAGGCGCGCTTCACAAAACCTGTGATTTTTTTCCCCGCCCCCGACAGGTGTATTTTCCGCAATGTACAGAAAAATCAGGATTTTTCTGATACCTCGCGCGAAACCATCCAAAAAACTGAAAGAAAAAAGAAAAAATGCAGCTGAGGGCAACAATGAAAAAATTTTAAAATTTTTGAATTTTGAAAATTTTGAAGGGGGAATGGTGGGAAAAAGGTATTTTTTGATTGGCTAATTGTGGAAACCTTATTCGTGTCGGCTTGTAATTCATATATTCTTCAAGAAAAAAATATTGAACTCAAAACCCGATATTACATATGTAAGCTCGCAGGTAGCCCATGGCTGTATCTCAAAAAATTGACCTGATAGAGCAAAACAAAGTGATATTCGGACTCAGAAAACCTAAATTTGTCTAAAACAAATGAGAAACCCCCCCCGACGATTTTTGGCTGTTACCCAGGGAAAAACATTGCTGCATATCTGGGGTATAAAAAAATACAGTAAGACTAACAATATTAAGATAATTAAAAGGGAAATAAAAGATGTATAAAAATTATTTTTTGCTTATTTTTCTTCAACTCCTCTAACTCCATAAATTTTTTGGGCACATTATTTTTAAAAACTGTTTTAAAAACCTTATATTTTTTTCCGCTTCCTGTGGTTGTAGCACGTACCAATAAGGAAAGAGTAGGTGGTCAAAATGGTTAAGAAAGTTAAAACTACTACTGCAAACTGGCACAGTGACGGGTGAGCATTGCTCCCTATATAGGAGAGACTGTTTTCGGGAGAGCTATCAGAGGCTCCACCCGTCACGGCACCAGTTTGAAACAGTTTAACTTTCTTAGCCATTTTGACCACCTACTATTTTCCTTATTGGTACGTGCTACATACCACAGGAAGCGGAAAAGTATAAGGATTTTGAAACAGTTCTTGAAAATTGAATGTGACCAAAACATATGGAGTTAGAGCGAGTTGAAGCAAAATAAGCAAGAAATAATGTTTATACACTCTTTTACTTTCCTTTAATTATCTTAATATTAGTGAAGTCTTACTGTAATTTTTTTATGCTCATGATATGCAGCAATGTATTATGAACACGATGGTAGGCTCAGCTTTCATAACTATTATCTGGTAGCTTGGTTATATCGGGTAGGAGTACAACATTTCAATGCACTGAAAACCTAAAAGTCCGCCTACTCTTGTGATAGTCAGTCATGACTTTATTTTTTACCCTATTGAGTTATGAATGGCGTGTTGTTGTTGAACAATCACTGCCTGATTTACTGATGCAAACAAAATAGGCCTATCTTGTGTAAGAGATGAGTAAAGCCAAGAAATATGAATATTTTTCTGAGGCAACGCAAGGGTTTTGGGTTGCGGCTAGGCAAGTACCACCACCATCACCACCCAGCCCGAGTCTATCAGCCAATCAGCGACGTCGTTACATACTCGCCTAGGCATCGAGCCGCTCCCAGCCCAGGAATCCAGGCTTAAGTGAATAGACTATAGTTTAGTTGGTGATAAGAAACGGCGGAGGGCGGTTCTCATGATGGCTCTCTGCAACGAGAAATTACTTTTGATGGGTGCTGATAGCACAGCTAAGGAGCGTAAACATCATCCGCACTCGTACCAGACATCATAGAGACAGTTATTTTTTTTATTTCTTTCCGGAACACTTTAATTATAATTATCATATTATTATTTATTTTTTACTGTTTCAACATTAGCCTCACTGTCGCTCACTGTCACGCTCACTGAGTTTCTCTACCAATACTTCATAAGTTGCATTTATATTATATTTATCCATTTACTCTTTGCTTTTTATTTCCCACAAACATTCATAGTTTCTATATACTGTAATTGGATGAATTATGTCAAAAAGTGCTTGTTTTAAAAGAAACAATTCATTTTGGTAACCCTCTCACGACGCTGTCAGTGACGAAACTGACGGTTGGCCTCTCGATCAGCACACGGACGATGCGATCTGGTCTGAACCGGATGATCTGTCGGATCTAAAAACCAAACACTGCTTGGTCGCATCAAACTAGCTGTCAGTCGGTCGGACAGACCAAAATCACCCCACTCACGATCCAATCTGGTTGGATCCAACCAGATCTGTCCGATGGTCGTACGACCAGATCGCACCGTGGATGGGGGCCTTAATTAGTGCCACCACCTCCACTTTAACCATTCAGCGCACGCGACACAAGTCTGTGTTTGGCGGGAAATACGTATACCACGCCGAGGGAGTCTCGCTCTCGCTCTCCCTCTCCTCTTCTCTTCTCTTCTCTTCTCTTCTCTCTCTCCTTTTTTTTCTTCTATTATTTCTTCTCCCTCCTCTTCCTTCTCCTTCTCATCCTCCACAGCTAGGATAGAAACCATAAACTATAAACCATATCTAGTCCACTAAAAAAAACACAGAAACCATATCTAGTCCACCCAGCCCACCCCAAACAGGGTTTTCACCATTAACCTCATCTAATGATCTCATCTCACCATCAACCTAATCTCACCGCCTACCCAAGAAGCTTATTGATTAACCTAACCTCACCGATTAACAGTGGTGGAACAAGGGGTGTAAAAACGGGGGAGGGCACCATAGTTTTCATATACTGTATACTGAGTGTATAGGCTATATATATAGTGTATATTATATATATATATATATATATATATATATATATATATATATATATATATATAATATAATAATATATATATAATATATTTATACATAGTGTAATATACAGCCTAATATATTATATATAGTCTAAAATATATAATATATAACCAATAATATAACCATTGTTGTTATGGTGACGAAGAAAATTGCGGGCTAAGACGACCCCAACCCTGCCTTAGTTTACACTCGCTGCGCTGTCCTAGGCGGAGCGAAATTTGCTTCCGAAAATGTCCAACTAGCGCTAAGTTGGTCTTAGTCCCCTAAGATGGTCTTAGTAGTGTTTGAAAATGCCCCCCCCAGATTCTGATGGTATATGACTTTTTTCAAGAATTTTGCTCTTTTTTCTATTTTCGGTTCAAATTTTGATACAGTGAGTTCAGTAACCACTATCAAACTTTTTTTTCCTTCATATTTTTATTTTTTTGTTTTTATACACCAGATTCTGATGGTACATGACTTTTTTTTCAAGAATTTTGCTCTTCTTTCTATTTTCGGTTCCAATTTTGATAGTGAGTAATTAACTTTTTTTCTGATATTCTTTTTTTCCTTCATATTTTAGTTTTTTTGTTTTTATACACCAGATTCTGAATTAGGCTGGGCCAGAAAAGGGGTTATTTTCAAGAATTTATACTACAAGGTTGTAAGTCACCTAAAAGTTGTGATTGGGTATCAGGAACAAACCCATGATAATTTTTTTTATTTTTAAATGACATCTTACGGTCAGACAGTCCGTTACCATAGCAACCGTTTCCGGCAAGACAACAAATTGACTAAATTGATGATTTCTCAGGCTGTGAATGACCGTCAGGGTTCATGTTGGTACCAAAATATGCAGAAAAGACAGCCAAAGAGCATAGAACATATACACAATGTCTGTGAAACAATTAATTCCACTTTTAAATAAAAAAAACACATTTTCTTCACATTTATGGTCAATTATTGAACAAAATAAAAATTAGTTATCCCGAAATCTACCAATGGAAGTCAATTACTTCTAAGTAAGATCAGTACACAATACACACTCATACAATACACACTCATATTAGTCCCAACTGTACGAAATGGAGGCCAGTGACTTTTTTGTCACAACCTCAGTTGACGTTGCCAGTCCAATGTGCATTGGTATCTCAGTGGAATCTTCAGACTCAGGGTCGTGACTTTCTTCTACGGCATCTGCACTATGGGCAGCAGTGGCAGAGCGTAGACTATCCTTAGCTTTTCTCTCCTGCGCTGCCTGCTGATCAAGAAACTTGCGCTTCTGCCTTTTTGCTAGTTTCTGATCGCGTGGGCCCAGAGTTGCGGTGCGAGTAACCCCACGTACACCTTCCAGGTACAACCAGTCTTCCTTATCTGTCTGGTCTTGCTTCTCCAGCTGTTGTTTTGCTGCCAGTCTCTTCTCAAACTCGGGTTGAACAATCCAAAATGTCTGCCTCGTGTTTGCCAAAAACTCCTCCCTTTTCTTGGTCTCTGTATCTGTTGTCCTATTCCTCTTACTCTTCCTTAGTTTGTACTCCTCAATATCTGTAAGGATCATCTGCTCTATCGCTTGCCACGATTTAAGGGTAATACCAGTATTTACCCACCAGTCCTGCAAGTCCTTTGTTACAAGTCTGGCGGCATCCAATGCGCTAGACTGAAGATGGCTGGCTTGCTGCAGTTGTTTATGATACCCATGGTACTGAAGAAGAACCTGTTCCCCTGTTGGTGGATAAGGGCCAGTGAATCCATGGTTTCCTGGTACACTGAAGATGGGGGGACACTTGTCAAAGAGCCACAGCAAGGTCTTGGTTTTGGTATTCATGCCTTTAGAAGTGAGGACCAGCAATTAGAAAACAAATATGCCTATTATTACATAAAGTTTGAATTTTATACACAAAATCTGAAACAAAAATGAGTTTTTTGCAAATATTTTTTATTGAATTGTATCACACCCACTGTCTAGTTGTCATATCATCTTTGGCTTTCAATTCTGCATCATTTGGTACCAGCAGCATCTCTGAGGGTCATTCAAAGCGTGATAAATCATTATTTTAGGCATTTTGTGTAGTTGTCGGTAATGGTTTCCACGGTAACAGACTGTCTTACCGTAAGACGTCAATTTTTTTTTACCAAATTTACATTTTTGTGTTCCTGACACTCACTCACAACTTTTAGGAAACTTACATTAAATTCTGAACAACTTGTTTTTTTTGGCCCAGCCTATTCTGAATGTATATGCCTTTTTTCAAGAATTTTACTCTTCGTTCTATTTTCGGTTCCAATTTTGATACAGTGAGTAATTAACTTTTTTCCTTCACATTTTTGTCTTTTGTTTGTATAAGCCAGATTCTGATGGTATATGCAGTGGCAGAACTGCGGGGGGGCCAGGGGGGGCACGTGCACCCCCATCTTAGGGTGGTGCCCCCCCATTTTTACACCCCTTGTTCCGCCACTGCTGCACACTGGAACCTTTACAGATATGAAGTACAGTAAGTGTACGATATGCTGCTGTAATGTCATTCAGATCAGCTTGGAGCAGTGCTTATGCTGTTTTACCAAATTGAGTTTATGACTGTTGCCAGAGTTTCAGACAAGTTTGATTTTTATTCGCTTAATATGTGATGCTTTTCCTAATAGAAATATAGTTTTTTCCTGTGCAAACCTCAAATAACTTTTTTGCAATTCGAAAAAGTGATGAAATACCTAAAAAAACACACTTTTTACACGTTTTGACTGGAAAAAACACACTCCATTTGTATAAGCATCAAATAATAACCTAATCAAACCTTCAAACTAACCTAACCTAACCAAGCAGGGCGAATACCGTCGACTTCGACATCACTGCCCTTCAACAACAACAATAACCTAACCAAGCCTATTATATGAACATTTTTGTTTGCACAACATTTGGTAATAATGGACGAGAACTTCGCGGTCGTTTTCAGAGACACCGACTATTTTTTCCTGGCCTACAATAGGTGCTTTTTGTAATGGAGATACTTTTATTTTGCGCAATACCATAAAAAAAAAAAAAAAAAAAAAAAAAAAAAAAAAAAAAAAAAAAAAACATCACCGAATGTTATGGTACCGTTTCCATTAAAAACCATATCTCCATCAGAAAAAGCACTAAAACTTGTCCGGGAAAAATTTGTCAGGGTCTTATAGGTTTTAATGAAACCTACCCTAACCTTAACCACTAAGTAATTTATTTATTTAACCTAACCTTATAGGTTTTAATGAAACCTAACCTAACCTTAACCACTACCGTAGATAACACTAAAGTCGCCAGGACAACGTTTCTTTTATATTTACAAACGTGTGGTGGCGCTAATACTTACATTTCTACATCTATGATTTCAGGAAAGTTAGAAGGGGCTATCTGGAGAGTCTTGTGTCATTTTGTGTCTTCATCTGTGTCATATTATGGCTATAAATGAACAAATTACAAAAATATAACCGAGTGGCGACTACGTCCAGGAAAAACGTTAAGTGTGAACCGGGCTTCAGCTCCGTGGCCAACGGTCTGCATTGCCAGTTATGTATTTTTGCTGCAGTTACCACGCCGGGCGAGTCTCTCTCTCTCCTTCCTTTCCCTTCTCTCTCTCTCTCTCTCTCTCTCTCTCTTCCTTTCCTTTCCCTTCTCTCTCTATATATATATCTCTTTTCTCTCTCATCTCTCTCCTTTCTTTCTTTTTCATCTACTATTTCTTCTCCCTCCTCTTCCTTCTCCCTCTTCATCCTCCACGAGAGAAGAGAGAAAGGAGAGAGAAGGGAAAGGAAGGAGTGAGAGAGAGAGAGAGAGAAGGAGAGAGAGAGAGAGAGAGAGAGAGAGAGAGAGAGAGAGAGAGAGAGAGAGAGAGAGAGAAAGGAGAGAGAAGGGAAAGGAAGGAGAGAGAGAGAGAGAGAGAGAGAGAGAGAGAGAGAGAGAGAGAGAGAGAGAGGAGAGAGAGAGAGGAGAGAGAGAGGAGAGAGAGAGAAGGGAAAGGAAGGAGAGAACGATGAGATAGAGAAGGGAAGGGAAAGGAAAGGAAGGAGAGACAGAGAGAGTGAGAAGGGAAAGAGAGAGAGAGAGAGAGAGAGAGAGAGAGAGAGAGAGAGAGAGAGGAGAGAGAAGACGAGGAGAGAGAGAGAGAGAGAGAGACTCGCCCGGCGGGATAACACTGCAGCAGTAATACATAACTGGCAATCCAGACCGTCAGCCAGGGAGCTGAGACTCTCATGGGACCACACTGCTACACGAGTGCCAATTCGGTGATGAAATTTGTATTTTTTTTTTTTAAATGGGTTTCCGGAAAATAAAACTATCACCATTAGAAGAAGCACCAATGGACCCTACCCATAACTACGTCACGGTTTGTTTACATCGGTGCATTGTGGGGATAAGGCGGGGTCGCCGCGGGTGGACCTACGAAGGGAAAACTACGGCGATGGAAGAATTCGAGTTATTTTGCGCGAAATTGATATTCAGGTGCTATATTTACTGTGCTCTGTTCTCGCTGACAACACTATAGAGAAGGACCTGAGGTAATGGCTGATGTGCAGAGGCTTCTAAACCAAGAAAACAGAGTCATAACAGAGCCTCGTCAAAAGGTAAGCAACTGGTAGGTACGTAATGTGTCCCTACCACTTGCTTACTTTTTAATGAGACTCTGCTGGGGCTGTTTTCTTGGTCTAGAAGCCTTCGCACATAAAACCATCCCCCGGCTCTCTATGTTGTCAGCGAGCACGGAAAAAGCACCGGGAATATCAATTTCCCCCCAAAAAAAAAGAATTTTTTTCAGTCGTGTCTTCTTTGTAGGCTGCAATTTTCTGGTTATGATAGTATAAAATACCTTTTTAATTGAGTTCCTTTGTGTTTTTCCCTCTAAAAGAGTGCTACATAGGGTTTTAAATTTTTACTTGACGGCCAATGAATACTCTTAGTCTATACCAACCCCCAAACCCTTTGTTTTTGATTTATCTTATTACTCCACCATAAAAAAAATTTGCATAACCACGGGACATTACCCACCCTTCCCTCATGGTATTGCATGGGTAAGCGTCTACCGATTTTTTTTGCCCCTCACAAATGGGGAAAACTCCCCCCACGTAATGGTTTAGGTGGTACCCGGTCATTTCGCCCACACTATGGAGTTAAGGAGTAGGAGGTTAGGTTATATTTGTTTATTTTTTTGACGAGAACCCCCAACCCCCCCGCTAGGAGGTTAGTTAGATTTTTTAGGTTAGGGGGGTTTGATTGGGTAGTTTAGGTTAGTTTTGGTTAGGTTGGTTAGGTTAGAATGGTTAGGTTAGGATAGGTTAAATTGTTTGGGGTTGGTTAGCATATGGGGTGGTCAAGCCCCCTGCTAGGGTGGTTAATTTGGTTAGGTTAGGTTTATTTGGTTTAGGCAATTTTTCGTCATTTCCCCAAAAGGGGAATTTCGCCCACATTAAGTCAACCCCAATAAAAGAGTAAATTTCCCCCACACGACCATGTCAGGGTCATTAATTAATCTTCCTCGGGCAAAAAGGAATGAACATTTGGGCGAAATGACGGTAAATTTCTAGTGTTTCCCCCATACTCTCCCACTTCCCCCAAAAAATTTGGGGGGACCTGGGGGGAGTCGGGGTTTTGGGGGTGGGGAAAAAAATTAGCGTCGGAAACACGTAATTTAAAGAGTTTTGGAAAGGGGGGGAAAATTTCCCCAGATCAGGGGAATTCCTTATATCTGAGAAAATTGCCTAACCACAATAAACCCAACCCAAACCCAAAATTAACCTCCCCAGCAGGGGGGGTTGACCAAAGGCCGTCTCAATCTATAAAGGCCTGCGCCGAGATTTATGACGTCCGGACGGGCGTAGAGGCCCCCGAGATGAAAATTTTCCACCTAATTAATTTTTTATCGTAAAAGAATATTGTATCTTCGGAAATGTTTTTTCTTAAAAAATTATCAAATAAAAACCCCTAAAAACATAAAGAAATGCCATTATGAGACTTCAAGAAATATGCTAACTTAAACTCTTCGATTTAATATTTTTCTTAAAAAATTTTTCATGGAGAATATCAATGAAGCGGAATTTAATTCGCTTCCATTGCTATATTTTGTTTCGAAAATGAATTAGCAGCATGCATAAATTAGCGTTAACTAAATACATAAAATCATGAAATCGGGTAATTTTTACCTAATATTTTATCGTATAAAAGAATATTGTTATCTTTGGAAAAGTTTTTTCTATAATATTTTTCAAAAAAAAAAACCGTTTAAAAAAAGACTAAAGAAAGGCCATTATGAGACTCACAAAAAATATGTATGAACTTTTAAATCTCGCCATTTAATATTTTGCTCAAAAACATTTTACATGGAGAATATCCCAAAAAAGCGGGAATTTTAATTGTTTCCATTTCTATATTTTGTTTTTTTTATAAATGAATAGAAACCCTCATAAATTTGCTTTTAACTAACAAAAAAGGTCATGAAAGGGGAATTTTTTCCCCTTTTGAGATTTATTTTTTTTTTGTTAACGCTAATGTTTTATGGTTCTAATCATTTTTCAGAAAACAAAATAAAACAATGGAAAGCTAATTTAAATTCGCTTCTATTGGTATTACCATGTAAAATGTTTCGAGTAAAATATTAAAAGGCGAAAAGGTTAAGTTCATGCAATTTCTTGAGAGTCTCATAAAAGGCATTTCTTATGTGTTTTACGGTTTTTTTTTTGATAATATTATGAACAAACATTTCCCAAAAATAACAGTATTTTATACGCCCCTACATCCTCAATGCTGAAAGCTGGTCCTAGACTCGGGAGAGACTCAGCTGTGAGTCAGTCCATCCCCGCTCCCAGACTCAGGTTTTACTAGAGAAGGCTTTGGTTGACCACCGATAACCCAACCAACCAAATTACCCAAGCTAATAAAACCCAACCAAATCTAACCTATAGTTTGGTTAGGGGGGGTTTGATTGGTTGGTTTGGTGGATAGTTTGATTTTGGGTTGGTTTGGTTATCGGTGAGTCAAGCCCCTGCTAGTGTAGGTTTAATTTTGGGTTAGGTTAGGTTTTTTTTGGTTAGGCAATTTTCTTAGATTAAAAGGGAAAAACCTAGACAGGGAATTTTTCCCCCCCCAACAACTCTTAATTTGTGTTTCCGCGAATAATTTTTCCCCCCCCGAAAACCCGCATTCCCACAGGTCCCCAAACTTGTTTGGGGAAGTGGGAGAGTATGGGCAAACACTAGAAATTTACCATCATTTCGCCCAAGGTTACTGGTGGTTCATTCCATTCTGCCAGAGGAAGATATAGTTACATGACTCCGTGACATGGATCGTGTGGGCGAATTGACTTTAGAGTGGGCTAATTGACTTATATGTGGGCGAATTGACTTACATGTGGACGAAATGTCTTGTGGGCGAAATGACGAAATTGCCTAACCAAAATAAACCTAACCTAACCAAAATTTAAACCTACCCTAGCAGGGGGTTTGGACCCACCGATAACCTAACCTAACCAAATCTAACCTAAGCTAACCTAACCAAATTTAACCTATCCTAACCTAACCAAATCTAATCTAACCTAACCTAACCTAACCAAATCCAACCTAAACTACCCAAATCTAACCTACCCTAACCTAACCTAAAGAAATCTAACCTAACCTCCTAGCGGGGGGTTGGGGGTTCTCGACACACTAAACAAATATAACCTAACCTCCTAGCTCCTATAGACTCCATAGTGTGGGCGAAATGACTCCATAGTGTGAGCGAAATGACCTGTGAGCGAAATGACCTGTGGGCGAAATGACTATGGTATGGCGAAATGACCGGATACCAACCTAACCATTACTGTCGGCGAGCTTTCCGATTTGTGTAGGGACAAAAATATCGGTAGACGACAGTACCATGCAGGTATCATGAGGCAAGGATGGGTAATGTCACCGTGGTTTTGCAACTTGTTATGGATGGAGTAAAAAATAAATCAAAGCAAAGGTTGGTGATGTTGGTATAGACTCAAGAGTATTCATTGGCTCGTCAAGTAACACTTAAACCATGATGTAGCAATACTACATCAAAGACAACAAAAGGAACTCAATTAATAAGGTATTTTAATACTATCATAACCATGAATATGTACAGCCTACAAAGAGAAGATTACGACGATGACATTTTTTTTAGTTGTTTTGGGCGAAATTGATATTCCAGGTGCTATATTTCCGTGCTCGCTGACAACACTAGAGAAGACCTGAGGTGATGGTTGATGTGCAGAGGCTTCTAAACCAGGAAAACAGTCACAGCAGAGTCTCATTAAGAAGTAAGCAAGTGGTAGGGACACATTACGTACCTACCAGTTGCTTACCTTTTGACGAGGCTCTGTTATGACTCTGTTATCTTGGTTTAGAAGCCTCTGCACATCAGCCATTACCTCAGGTCTTCTCTATAGTGTTGTCAGCGAGAACAGAGCACAGTAATATAGCACCTGGAATATCAATTTCGCGCAAAATAACTCGAAATTCTTCCATCGCCGTAGTTTTCCCTTCGTAGGTCCACCCGCGGCGACCCCGCCTTATCCCCACAATGCACCGATGTAAACAAACCGTGACGTAGTTATGTCTGGGGCCCATTGTAGGCCAGATAAAAATACGGTAATTATGGAGGAGAGTTTCACGTTCGTTTTCAGAGACACCAACTACTTTTTCTTGGCCTACAATAGGTGCTTGTTCTAATGGTGCTAGTTTTATTTTGCGCAAACCAAAAAAAAAAAAAAAAAAAAAAAAAAAAAAAAAAAAATTAAACCTAACCTAACCTTATGTTTTAATGAAACCAAACCAAACCTAACCTAACCTAACCTAACCTAACCTAACCCAACCCAACCTAACCTTACAGGTTTTAAAGAAACCTAACCTAACCTTAACCACAAAATATTTATATTTTTTTTTTCTTTCGGTTTGCGCAAAATAAAACTAGCACCTATTGTAGGCCAAGAAAAAGTAGTTGGTGTCTCTGAAAACGACCGCGAAGTTCTCGTCCATTATAACCGAAAGCACCAACATACCGGTGGCTGAGGTACGGTGGACCGTGGGTGGTGGTGACGGGTGGAGGGCAGCGGTGGCCAGCAGGGTGATCAGGTCAAAGGTGGTGACGTGCAGGGCGATGAGGTGACCGCGTAGAAGGTGTCAGTGGGAGTGAAAGCGAGGACACTGCAGCAGGAAGTGGTCAGTGGGACTCCGGGACGTTCCTGGGGCAGGGCAGTGAAGGGTCGGGGTGGGGGTGAGGTGCAGGCGGTGCAGGTGGCGTGCCCGGCGTGGCGAGGCCGTTGTTGTGATGAAATCGGCCCCCTTCGTAAATTGTCCCGCGGACGTTTATTTAACCTAAATAACTCTACAAAACCTAACACAAACCTATCCTAAGCCTACCCTAACCTAAACCAGACCTAAACATAACTTAAATATAACTTAACCTAAACCTAAAAACTATGTTTGCCGATCTGAGGGGCGATCTGATAGAATTTTTTTAAAGTGGTTAAAGGGATATTATAAAGGCGATGTAGGAAAAGTTCTTACGGCTAGTAACCAGGGTAGAACACGCAGTAACGTACTCAAGCTGGAAAAGCGTAGACATAGAAAGGAAATAGGGAAAAAATGTTTCATAAGTAGGGTGGTAAATGACTGGAATGGACTCAGTCGTCAGGTGGTCAATGCGGAGTCAATAGGGAGTTTTAAAAGGAGACTAGACAATTTCATGGATGGGGATGAAAGGCAGATGTAGGCTATGGTGTTAAATAACAGGAACTACCAAGTGTATAGGTCTCACGGCCTCTTGTAGCTTTCTTATGTTTTCTTCCCTCAGATCGCCACATATAGTTTTCTAGGTTTGATTTAAGTTATGTTTAGGTCTGGTTTAGGTTACGTTAGGTTTAGGATAGGTTTGTGTTAGGTTTTGTAGAGTTATTTAGGTTAAATAAGCTTCCGCGGGACGATTTACGACGCGGGCCGATTTCCTGCACGACACCGTGACTCGAAGCGGATATCACACGAGGCGTTTCGTCGGACTGTTTCGTCGAACCAAAGAAGCATTTGGTTGGACCTGTTCGTCGAACACTGACAACACATCTAGCACACGGTTGGGCCAACCGCTTCACCCAACAATAACAAACAAAGATGAAAGCGATGGCAGTGGGAGGCTCGGAGATTTGTTGTTAATGTTTCAACTTTAGGGGCATATATATACGTAGCTACTGGTGATGAAAAGGGAGGTGATTGTTAGAAGAGAACGGCGACATATGAAGACGCGTTCATGTGGGCTAAATGGGTTATAGTGGACGAGAACTGCACGGTCGATCGCTACCGCCGTTACCACTTAACAGATTATTTTTTGCTTAGTATAATGTGCAGTATTAATCCATTTCTGCATGCGTAACCTTTAAAACATATATATATTGAAGAAATTATAAGAGTTGTCTAATAATGCATACACCCCCCCCGACCTCCCTCCCACCACCCCCATCCCTTAGGAGGTTAGGTTAAGTTTCGGTTATGTTAATATTCTCGTCAGGGGGTCGGAACCCCTCCCGTTAGAACCTGCGGGGGCGGGGCACAGTTGCTTTCGTACAATTCCGTCACTTCCCTGGTTTCTGAGACACTGACTATTATTTCCTGGCCAAGTTTTACAGCTTTTTCTGATGGAGATACATTGTTATCAATGAAAAAGTGACCCTAGGATTTGGTGGAAAAAAAAACTTTAACAGGTTTCCGGAAAATAAAAATGGTAAATTTTTACAATGGCACCAAACTTCCCTACACAATTGGAGGCATGGTTTTTGTTTTACCTTATTGTATTTTAAGAGACATTTTCTCCTTGAGCTTTCCGTCGCAAATCAATAGTTTCGGAGATATGAACATTTTAGGTGGGAGGAAGAATAAGTTTCTCTTCTTCTTCTTCTTCTGTGACCTTAGTCGCTTAGTATCGCTTCATAGGTCCTCTTCCACTTCGTCTCCTTCGTTAACAAAACTTGTTAACTCTTCCCCTGTTTATTTCACCTGGAAAGACATTTTGATCAGTTTTCAATCCTTGGATTATCATCCTAATTCAATGTCTATTTTGTGTTCTGATCTCCCAACACTGCGTTAGGAACACTTTGGTGAGGTTTACAATACTTTCAGTTTCCTTTCTGTCCCCATACAGCCCTAACACCGTACACAGGCAAGGCCGTCTGTATGTAAAGGCCTGCGCCTGAGATTGATGACGTCACGGACGACGTCTGTACGAGGCCACCGAGATGACAAGTTTACCTACCTAATTATATGTTATCAGTATAAAAGATATATTGTTATCTTCGGAAATGTTTTGTTCTATAATATTATCAAATAAAAACCCGTAAAACACATTAAAGAAATGCCATTATGAGACTCTCAAGAAATATGCATGAACTTAAACTCTTCGCCATTTAATATTTTTCTCGAAAACATTTTACATGGAGAATATCAATAGAAGCGGAATTTAATTCGCTTTCCATTGCTATATTTTGTTTTCTGATAAATGAATTAGCAGCATGCATAAATTAGCGTTAACTAAATACATAACATCATGAAATCGGGTAATTTCGTACCTAATATATGTTTATCAGTATAAAAGATATATGTTATCTTCGGAAATGTTTGTTCTATAATATTATCAAATAAAAAACCGTAAAACAGACTAAAGAAAGGCCATTATGAGACTCACAAGAAATATGTATGAACTTTAACTCTTCGCCATTTAATATTTTGCTCAAAAAACATTTTACATGGAGAATATCAATAGAAGCGGAATTTAATTAGCTTTCCATTGCTATATTTCGTTTTTTGATAAATGAATTAGAACCATACATAAATTAGCGTTAACTAACAAAAAAGGTCATGAAATCGGGTAATTTTTCCCGTTTGATGATGTTATTTATTTAGTTAACGCTAATGTATGTATGGTTCTAATTCATTTATCAGAAAAACAAATATAACAATGGAAAGCTAATTAAATTCCGCTTCTATTGGTATTCACCATGTAAAATGTTTGCGAGTAAAATATTAAATGGCGAAGAGTTTAAGTTCATGCATATTTCTTGAGAGTCTCATAATGGCATTTCTTTAGTGTGTTTTACGGTTTTTTATTTGATAATATTATAGAACAAACATTCCAAAGATAACAGTATATCTTATACCGCCCGTACATCCTCACATGCTGAAAGCTCGGCTCCTACTGACTCGCGGAGCAGACTCAGCTCGTGACGTCACGTCCATCCCGCGCTCCCAGACTCAGGCTTTTACATAGAGAAGGCTTTGCTTGACCCACCGATAACCTAACCTAACCAAATCTAACCTAAGCTAACCTAACCTAACCAAATCTAACCTATTAGATTTGGTTAGGTTAGGTTAGATTAGATTTGGTTAGGTTAGGATAGGTTAGATTTGGTTAGGTTAGGTTATCGGTGAGTCAAGCCCCCTGCTAGTGTAGGTTAATTTTGGTTAGGTTAGGTTTATTTTGGTTAGGCAATTTTCTCTAGATATAAGGAAATTACCCTAGATCTAGGGAATTTTACCCCCCCTACACAACTCTTTAATTACGTGTTTCCGACGAATAATTGTTCCCCACCCGAAAACCCCGCATTCCCACAGGTCCCCAAACTTGTTTGGGGGAAGTGGGAGAGTATGGGCAAACACTAGAAATTTACCATCATTTCGCCCAAGGTTACTGGTGGTTCATTCCATTTCTGCCAGAGGAAGATATAGTTACATGACTCCGTGACATGGATCGTGTGGCGAATTGACTTTAGAGTGGGCTAATTGACTTATATGTGGGCGCGAATTGACTTACATGTGGACGAAATGTCTTGTGGGCGAAATGACGAAATTGCCTAACCAAAATAAACCTAACCTAACCAAAATTAACCTACCCTAGCAGGGGGCTTGACCCACCGATAACCTAACCTAACCAAATCTAACCTAAGCTAACCTAACCAAATTTAACCTATCCTAACCTAACCAAATCTAATCTAACCTAACCTAACCTAACCAAATCCAACCTAAACTACCCAAATCTAACCTACCCTAACCTAACCTAAAGAAATCTAACCTAACCTCCTAGCGGGGGGTTGGGGGTTCTCGACACACTAAACAAATATAACCTAACCTCCTAGCTCCTATAGACTCCATAGTGTGGGCGAAATGACTCCATAGTGTGAGCGAAATGACCTGTGAGCGAAATGACCTGTGGGCGAAATGACTATGGTATGGCGAAATGACCGGATACCAACCTAACCATTACTGTCGGCGAGCTTTCCCGATTTGTGTAGGGACAAAAATATCGGTAGACGACAGTACCATGCAGGTATCATGAGGCAAGGATGGGTAATGTCACCGTGGTTATGCAACTTGTTTATGGATGGAGTAATAAAATAAATCAAAGCAAAGGTTGGTGATGTTGGTATAGACTCAAGAGTATTCATTGGCTCGTCAAGTAACACTTAAACCATGATGTAGCAATACTACATCAAAGACAACAAAAGGAACTCAATTAATAAGGTATTTTAATACTATCATAACCATGAATATGTACAGCCTACAAAGAGAAGATTACGACGATGACATTTTTTTTAGTTGTTTTGGGCGAAATTGATATTCCAGGTGCTATATTTCCGTGCTCGCTGACAACACTAGAGAAGACCTGAGGTGATGGTTGATGTGCAGAGGCTTCTAAACCAGGAAAACAGTCACAGCAGAGTCTCATTAAGAAGTAAGCAAGTGGTAGGGACACATTACGTACCTACCAGTTGCTTACCTTTTGACGAGGCTCTGTTATGACTCTGTTATCTTGGTTTAGAAGCCTCTGCACATCAGCCATTACCTCAGGTCTTCTCTATAGTGTTGTCAGCGAGAACAGAGCACAGTAATATAGCACCTGGAATATCAATTTCGCGCAAAATAACTCGAAATTCTTCCATCGCCGTAGTTTTCCCTTCGTAGGTCCACCCCGCGGCGACCCCGCCTTATCCCCACAATGCACCGATGTAAACAAACCGTGACGTAGTTATGTCTGGGGCCCATTGTAGGCCAGATAAAAATACGGTAATTATGGAGGAGAGTTTCACGTTCGTTTTCAGAGACACCAACTACTTTTTCTTGGCCTACAATAGGTGCTTGTTCTAATGGTGCTAGTTTTATTTTGCGCAAACCAAAAAAAAATGAAAAAAAAAAAAAAAAAAAAAAAAAATTAAACCTAACCTAACCTTATGTTTTAATGAAACCTAACCTAACCTAACCTAACCTAACCTAACCTAACCCAACCCAACCTAACCTTACAGGTTTTAAAGAAACCTAACCTAACCTTAACCACAAAATATTTATATATTTTTTTTCTTTCGGTTTGCGCAAAATAAAACTAGCACCTATTGTAGGCCAAGAAAAAGTAGTTGGTGTCTCTGAAAACGACCGCGAAGTTCTCGTCCATTATAACCGAAAGCACCAACTACCGGTGGCTGAGGTACGGTGGACCGTGGGTGGTGGTGACGGGTGGAGGGCAGCGGTGGCCAGCAGGGTGATCAGGTCAAAGGTGGTGACGTGCAGGGCGATGAGGTGACCGCGTAGAAGGTGTCAGTGGGAGTGAAAGCGAGGACACTGCAGCAGGAAGTGGTCAGTGGACTCCGGGACGTTCCTGGGGCAGGGGCAGTGAAGGGTCGGGGTGGGGGTGAGGTGCAGGCGGTGCAGGTGGCGTGCCCGGCGTGGCGAGGCCGTTGTTGTGATGAAATCGGCCCCCTTCGTAAATTGTCCCGCGGACGTTTATTTAACCTAAATAACTCTACAAAACCTAACACAAACCTATCCTAAGCCTACCCTAACCTAAACCAGACCTAAACATAACTTAAATATAACTTAACCTAAACCTAAAAACTATGTTTGCCGATCTGAGGGGCGATCTGATAGAATTTTTTTAAAGTGGTTAAAGGGATATTATAAAGGCGATGTAGGAAAAGTTCTTACGGCTAGTAACCAGGGTAGAACACGCAGTAACGTACTCAAGCTGGAAAAGCGTAGACATAGAAAGGAAATAGGGAAAAAATGGTTCATAAGTAGGGTGGTAAATGACTGGAATGGACTCAGTCGTCAGGTGGTCAATGCGGAGTCAATAGGGAGTTTTAAAAGGAGACTAGACAATTTCATGGATGGGGATGAAAGGCAGATGTAGGCTATGGTGTTAAGTAACAGGAACTACCAAGTGTATAGGTCTCACGGCCTCTTGTAGCTTTCTTATGTTTTCTTCCCTCAGATCGCCACATATAGTTTTCTAGGTTTAATTTAAGTTATGTTTAGGTCTGGTTTAGGTTACGTTAGGTTTAGGATAGGTTTGTGTTAGGTTTTGTAGAGTTATTTAGGTTAAATAAGCTTCCGCGGGACGATTTACGACGCGGGCCGATTTCCTGCACGACACCGTGACTCGAAGCGGATATCACACGAGGCGTTTCGTCGGACTGTTTCGTCGAACCAAACAAGCATTTGGTTGGACCTGTTCGTCGAACACTGACAACACATCTAGCACACGGTTGGGCCAACCGCTTCACCCAACAATAACAAACAAAGATGAAAGCGATGGCAGTGGGAGGCTCGGAGATTTGTTGTTAATGTTTCAACTTTAGGGGCATATATATACGTAGCTACTGGTGATGAAAAGGGAGGTGATTGTTAGAAGAGAACGGCGACATATGAAGACGCGTTCATGTGGGCTAAATGGGTTATAGTGGACGAGAACTGCACGGTCGATCGCTACCGCCGTTACCACTTAACAGATTATTTTTTGCTTAGTATAATGTGCAGTATTAATCCATTTCTGCATGCGTAACCTTTAAAACATATATATATTGAAGAAATTATAAGAGTTGTCTAATAATGCATACACCCCCCCCGACCTCCCTCCCACCCACCCCCATCCCTTAGGAGGTTAGGTTAAGTTTCGGTTATGTTAATATTCTCGTCAGGGGGTCGGAACCCCTCCCGTTAGAACCTGCGGGGCGGGGCACAGTTGCTTTCGTACAATTCCGTCACTTCCCTGGTTTCTGAGACACTGACTATTATTTCCTGGCCAAGTTTTACAGCTTTTTCTGATGGAGATACATTGTTATCAATGAAAAAGTGACCCTAGGATTTGGTGGAAAAAAAAACTTTAACAGGTTTCCGGAAAATAAAAATGGTAAATTTTTACAATGGCACCAAACTTCCCTACACAATTGGAGGCATGGTTTTTGTTTACCTTATTGTATTCTAAGAGACATTTTCTCCTTGAGCTTTCCGTCGCAAATCAATAGTTTCGGAGATATGAACATTTTAGGTGGGAGGAAGAATAAGTTTCCTCTTCTTCTTCTTCTTCTTGTGACCTTAGTCGCTTAGTATCGCTTCATAGGTCCTCTTCCACTTCGTCTCCTTCGTTAACAAAACTTGTTAACTCTTCCCCTGTTTATTTCACCTGGGAAAGACATTTTGATCAGTTTTCAATCCTTGGATTATCATCCTAATTCATTGTCTATTTTGTGTTCTGATCTCCCAACACTGCGTTAGGAACACTTTGGTGAGGTTTACAATACTTTCAGTTTCCTTTCTGTCCCCATACAGCCCTAACACCGTACACAGGCAAGGCCGTCTGTATGTAAAGGCCTGCGCCTGAGATTGATGACGTCACGGACGACGTCTGTACGAGGCCACCGAGATGACAAGTTTACCTACCTAATTATATGTTTATCAGTATAAAAGATATATTGTTATCTTCGGAAATGTTTGTTCTATAATATTATCAAATAAAAAACCGTAAAACAGACTAAAGAAAGGCCATTATGAGACTCACAAGAAATATGTATGAACTTTAACTCTTCGCCATTTAATATTTTGCTCAAAAACATTTTACATGGAGAATATCAATAGAAGCGGAATTTAATTAGCTTTCCATTGCTATATTTTTTGATAAATGAATTAGAACCATACATAAATTAGCGTTAACTAACAAAAAAGGTCATGAAATCGGGTAATTTTTCCCGTTTGATGATGTTATTTATTTAGTTAACGCTAATGTATGTATGGTTCTAATTCATTTATCAGAAAACAAAATATAACAATGGAAAGCTAATTAAATTCCGCTTCTATTGGTATTCACCATGTAAAATGTTTGCGAGTAAAATATTAAATGGCGAAGAGTTTAAGTTCATGCATATTTCTTGAGAGTCTCATAATGGCATTTCTTTAGTGTGTTTTACGGTTTTTTATTTGATAATATTATAGAACAAACATTTCCAAAGATAACAGTATATCTTATACCGCCCGTACATCCTCACATGCTGAAAGCTCGGCTCCTACTGACTCGCGGAGCAGCCTCAGCTCGTGACGTCACGTCCATCCCGCGCTCCCAGGCGCAGGCCTTTACATACAGACGGCCTTGACACAGGGCCCCGTCTTTCTGCTCTAGTCTCCTGTCCCACTCCTCTCTGCCTAGGACTATTACTATTGACGCTATAAGCTTTTCCCTGACTCCTATACTTGTTGCATTCCACAATGACATGTTCTATAGTTTCTTTCTCTCCTACCCTGCAGCTACAATTCTGGTTCTCCAGTTCCCTGTTCCTTCCGTTGACTTCCAAGGTGCCTGTTCTTGCTTTATAGAGTAACTTACTACCCCAGTCTCCTACATGCCAGGTCACCCCCTCTGGTTTCTGTTTCCACCTGTACCACTGCAACGTTGATTTCCTGGCCATTCCTTCCTGCCATTTAACTAGCCCATTATTCTCAATTTTCTTTTTGATATCTATTATCTCCATCCTGTTCCATTCCTCTCCCACAGTTTCTCTCCTTTTCCATCTCTCTAGTTCCTTCTTCCAGGTGGAACTTGATCTATTTTCCTGGGATATTTTCTTTGCCCATCTATCATCACTAAGTCTTTCAATTTTCTTGTGGAACACCAGTTTTCCTTTAATTATCCTTTCCCTGAAGGTGCTCCATCCCATGTCTCCCCTTATGGCCTCTACGGCAGTGCTCCTACAAGCTCCTAGTCCCCATCTGCCTACTATGTTCTGAGTCTTTTCCAAGTGTATGATGTCTCCTTCCCTGTACTGAGTCACTTCTGACCCATACAGGCAATGGGGTACAGCCACCCCCTTCCATAAACTCCTGCCTACCTCATATTTATTAATGACTCTGTTACCACCATTTATAATCATGCCTGTCATCCTCCTTGCTTTGCCTTCATTAAGTTTCCTCTGCTTTTCACCGCTTATCCCTTCCTTGTTTACTTCCATTCCTAGGTATATATACTTTTCTACTACTTCTAGGACATTATTCTGAAGCACCCACTGACTCCTACCTTCACTGTTAAACTCCATGACTTTACATTTCCTTTCACTAAACTTCAGGTCCCATTCCATTCCGTATGTGTTTGTTATGTGTAAAATTTCCTCCATTTCATCCTTACTTTCTGCCATCAATACTACATCATCAGCATAGGCCAGGCATCCTAACTTTTCTCCTCCAATTGTTACTCCTTTACTTGACTTCCTGATTCTCACGATCAGTTCCTCTAAATACAGGTTAAATAATGTTGGGGACATGACACATCCTTGTCTAACTCCTATATTATTTTCCATCCAGCCAGTTGTAATGTCACCTAGGGTAAATTTCACTTCGTTCCCTTCATACATGCTGTTTATTACGTCCACCACCTTTGTATCTGCTCCAATGTGTCTCAGTAATTTTATTAACTTTCCTCTATTTACTGTGTCGTACGCCTTTTCAATATCTATAAATACTAAGTAAAGCTCTTTCTTTTGGTGCTTGTTTCTTTCAATAATTTCTTTTAGTGTAAATATATTTTCCATTCCACCTCTGCCTTTCCTGAACCCACTTTGCTCCTCTCTTAACATCTTGTTTTCCTCTATCCACAATTTCAATTTCTCATTAATAATCAATCCCAAAACCTTGGCTAGTATGTTCATAACGGCTATGGGCCTATACAGGGAGGTCCCGTTATACGAGCATTCGGTATACGAGAATCCGATGATACAAGATGTGTACATTAGGGTCTATTTTCAATATACGAGATCGAAAATCCAATGATACGACATTCAAACTGGGGTGAGTAAAATTATCAAGTTCAAAATGCGCGCCCTACCACTCCCGGGCTGGACAAAGGGGGATTTGGTTGACCCCAGTGAGGTCAAACCCTAGCAAGCCGTGACCCGAAGGGTAATTAAGCATATGGCGCGGCCTGACTTTTTGGGGTAATTAGCAGGTGTGCGGCCTCAACTTTGGGACCGCAGTCAGGTCACCCCTAGCAAGGCGTGACCTGAAGGGTAATTAAGCATATGGCGCGGCCTGACCTTTAGGGGTAATTAGCAGGTGTGCGGCCCCAACCTTGGGACCGCTACACTACCTTCTCTTGTATCACGCAGCGTCCCCTACATTACAACGTCTTTTTTGCTTGTTATGCATGTTTTATGTTTAATTAATGTGCAGTTATGTTATTTTGTGTGCTATTTTCTCTTTCAGAATGCTTTTTCTACAGACTAGGTAGTACAGTGTGGGTAATATAGACGCTGTGTGTTTATTGTGTTTGCTATAGTTTACTTTAGCTTGAAAAATGTTTTTTTTTTTTAATTGATGGGGTCCTGGAACCAAACCTATATTTTACCATAAGTTATGTGTTTCGTTATACGAGATTTCGCTTTACGAGTATGCCAGGTGGAACCTAACTGCTCGTATCTTCGGGACCTCCCTGTAATTGGCTATGTCCTCCTTATCTTTTCCTCCTCCTTTGTGAATTAGTCACTCTGCTCTTTTTCCAGTCCTGTGGCACGCCGCCTTGCTCCAGCACTGTGTCACATATGTTATATATTGCCTGTTTTACCTTTTCTCCTCCATATTTAACAAACTCCCCTATGAGCCCATCTGTCCCTGCAGCTTTGCCGTTCTTCAAAGCTTTCAGTACCTTTTCTACCTCTCTAAGCTCAATTACTGTTTCCTCCATTTCTCTCTTGTCACTGTAGATCATAATGTTTTCCATTCCCTCTACTACCATGTTCTTTCTAATTACTTTACTCCAGTACCCTTCTATTACTGATTTTATTTCATCCTCCTTCTCTGTATCTCTTCCCTCTGTTTTCAGTTTAACTTTCTGGTTCATCTCTCGTCCACCGAGGTTTCTCTTTAATCTTTTCCATCCTTCCTTTTCCCTCTCTCCTCGGGGTAAACTGTTTAGTTTCTTTGCCTGCTGTTCCTCCCATGTAGCTATCTTTTTACTAATTAATATCTGTGCTAATTTTTTTGCATTCTTATATTGAGCCCATGCTCTCTCCCATTCTTGTCTATATTGTTCTCCTTCTTTTTCTATCAATTTCCTTAATTTTCTCTGCCTTCTATTGTCATTTTTCCTGTTTCTTAATGCTTGTTCTACCTCTTTATCCCACCATCCTTTTAGTCTAGTTGTTCCTCCTGTCTTGTATTTCTTCACTCCTATAGTATTTTTTGCCTCCTGCATCATTACCGTTTTAACGTCCTGCTCCCACGCTTCCATAGTTCTATTACCCTTCTCAGTTTCTCTACTCAACTTCTCATCAAGTTTTTGGCTGTACACTCGCCAGTCAGCATCTAGTATCCTCCATTTAGTCCTCCACTCTGTCTTCGCAACTTGCCCTTTCGACCTATCTTTTCCACACGACACTCCTATCATGATGTGGTCCGAAATATCTATCTCCTCGTTCTTCCATATCGTGCACTTACTTTTCTCTATTTCTGTGTTTACTCTTATGAAATCTATTGCTGATTCTGCTCCTCTATCTCTCCACGTCACTGGATCTTCTAACTCCCAATTCTTAATTTTTAAATTGGCCTTTTCTGTAAAATCCAAAAGCATCTGTCCATTGATGTTTACTGGTGCACTATTTAGACCTATGTGCCCATTGAAATCTCCCATCAGTATCCATTTTCTTTTTCCAACTCTCCTGCTTATTTCCATTAGTGCATCATAAAGTTTTCTGTTTTCTGCCCGGTTTACAACACCTTCAACACCCATGTACACCACTGTCACCCACCATTCTTCCTTCCCATCTGTGATCCTGACTGTGATTATGTCTCCCTTGTTGTATCCTAGCTTATCTATTGTTTCCTTCTGCAGGTGTACTTCTGATATCTCCCTTCCTGCCTTCTCCCTCACAAGAACCCCAACACCTCCTCCCTTCTTCTCACCTGTTTTCCTTCCTCTTCCTATGCCTAACCATCCACCTTCCTGCCATTTTATCTGATCATGCCATCCTGTTTCTCCTACTCCAACTACATCATATAATTTCGACTCATGCAACAAGATTCTCCACTTCCCTTCATTCCATCCTCGGGTGTTCAGGAAGGCAAATAGCGTCTGTCCTCTTCGGTCCTCTAGCTATTCTTCTTTCTTCTTCTCCCTGTACTGCGCCCACTCCACGACGTTCCAGCCGGTCCATCTCTTCCCCAGGTAGGACACGTGCACTCCGTCCCTCGCCCAAACTTCTCTCCAGCTCATCTGCTCCCACAGCTGCAGGCCGTCACATCTCCACTCCTCCGTCTTACGTAGGCACTCTGCGTTCAGCCACTTCCTTTTCTTGTCGTACTTTGTTCCTTCTTTTTCTAGTCTCCTCGGTATCGACATCACGAGCACATTTTCACCAACTCTTGTCTTGGCAAGTCGCACAATTTCTCTCATGGTCTCCAAAGTTCTCAACTCGCCCACTTCCATCAGTCCGTTTCCACCGCCTTCCACCACCACCAAGTCGTCGGGTTTCATCTCCTCCAAGTGCTCCTTCACCACCAGCCGGATCATATAAATTCTAGCGCCACCTTCCGTTCTGTCCATGATCCTATAGTATCCTGATGTCAAGAAGTGGATCTCCTTCCCCACTCCTTTCAGGAGTGGCCTTGTTTACAAAATGCCTCCCTCTTCCTCTTCTTGTGACGTGCATTGCTTTTCTTTCGGAGGCGCACCCGTGGCTACCTTACCTTACCTAACCTGAACCTGAACCTTACCTAACCTAACCTTTAACCTCCTAACTGGGTCCAATAATAAAAGTTTAATAAAATACCAAACAAAAGCGATGCAGGTCACAAGAAGAGGAAGAGGGAGGCATTTTGTAAACAATGAGACATATTCCTCCCCCCACCTAAAATGTTCTATATCTCCGAAACTATTGATTTGCGACGGAAAGCTCAAAGAAAAATATCTCTTAGAATACAATAAGGTAAACAAAAACCATGCTCCCAATTGTGTAGGGAAGTTTGGTGCCATCGTAAAATAATACCATAAAAATATCTCTGAAAAAGCAACTATTTCTGGCCAGGTAAAAATGTAGGGTAAATGTTTACACTAGGACCGAAATTACCTACACAATTTGGAGTGTGGTTTCTGTTCACCTTAATAGATTCTAAGAAACATTTTCTTTATGAACTTCCGTCGCAAATCACTACTTTCGGAGATATAAGACATTTTCAATAGGAAGGAGTGTATATGAGATATGAAAATTAAACTAACCTAACCCCACCTTTAGACTCGCTAATCTAACCTAGTCCCACGCTTTAACCTCCTAACTAAAGCCAAATCTGCATTAAAAAAGTGTCCGAGCAGGGAAAGAACAGATCGGGGCGATGCAGGTCACAAGAGGAATAAGAGTGTGGCGGACGTAAATTCTAGTCTCTCCTCCCTATGACAATTTGCCGGAATTGTCATAATGCCATGAACAACATGGCATTATCTCCAAAAGTAATGATTTGCGATGGAAGCTCATAGAGATAAACCACACGCCAAATTGTGTAGGGAATTTCGGTCCTAGTGTAAAATAATACCATATGTAGCCAGTGTCTCTGAAAAGGACCGCGCAGTCCTTGTCCATTTTTACCTGATTTTGATATTACAGGTGGCCTTTTCTTCATAGGCCAGGCCTTTGAACCGGCTGCTCCTGTAGGATAAAAAAAAACACACAAAGGGAAACAGAAGAAAACAAAAATACATACAAGCCTGCAGTTTTATTGTCTATTTGCCATAGGGCTACAGCACATTCTTTCCAAACTCTTTCACTGTCTCAATCATCCGCCCCTTGTCTCAACACACATGTCCCAGCAGCAATAACATCCATTCTCTTCCTGTCCTTTCAACCACCTCATTCATTTCACATCCCATTTCAGTCAAAACCATACGCATCATTTCCATTCTCTCCCCGTTATCTTCTCAGATCTCATATTCTATAATTCTACTACGTAGTAATCATTTTACCGCAAAATGTAAACACAAACATCAAATCAACTTCATATTTCTGAAAATCTATCACATATATAATATAGACTGATATGTATTCATTTTACTGTAACGTATTATATGATGGTGTTCATTTCAATGCTTAATAATTGCTAACACTATTTATAACTTACAGAAAAAGTATAGACTTATTTTGACCGCAGAGTATGTTCGACGAAATGTGCGACATTTTGTATAATTTCACAAAACCATTTCATCGAACATGTTCGGCGAAATGACCCTCGAAGTTCGACCAAACAGTCCAACCAAATGGCAAGTTCGACGAAACAGTCCGACGAAACGCACCGTGTGATAGCCGCTTCAATGAAACAATGAAACAGGCCCGTGAGTGTTGTGTCACTTGTAGGGCAACACTGCAACTGCCCGACACTGCTGCCAACCACTGCACTTCTAACTTTATATCTTTATATATTATATATATATCTAAAAATAAAATTGAATTATAGTAATAGTTTAGTGACTACTTCTTTATCCTTCAGCCAACATTATGGTTTGTACAGTTTTTAGTAAAGTCATTAGTAATCAATGAATGGCTACGATGGTGGTTGAAAGGTTGAACTTTATTATGAGAAAAAGGCGGTAATGTAAGGTAATTGATTGAGGTAAGGAGGAGGAGGAGTAGCAGTGGAGTTACACATTGTACGTACGTACCAAAGGAACTTGTAAAACCAAAGAGGAAATAAACACAAGCCGGAGATCACAGTTTCTTTGGCCCTCGGAGAGAACCTGATATAGCCACGTAACAGTTACCTCTTCATATAGATACTTAATTGTGTGGTAGGCTATGTGTATGGGAAACCTTAATTAACAAGTGGCATAGGTCTACTGTTATCTATGCAGGTAGTTATAGTCACAGGAACTGCATCTATACCAGTCTAGTTATAAGGAGAAATGACACGCGAAAATCTAACTACTCTTTTTGTTGTGTCATAACTCCAATACTCACTCAAGTCACTTCAAATGTCGAATAATTACATTGACAGAGAATAATTCACTCTTTCAACACACTCAAATATCAAAGAATTCCATTTAAACACGACCTCCACACACTCCATCCCAGGAATTATAATCACCGCGTCACACTGACGAGCAATTCAGACACTTTAGCGAAACACCAAACCAGTTGTGAATATACATCTATCGTGTCTCCCTCGACTACATCCCGTGACTGAAGGTTCATTATACTCTTTGTGTTCCTCACAAACAGAAAACAAAGCTTACCTGAAGAAGAACAAGATCTGGGCAACAGTGTTACGAGCGCACATCCTAACGCTGCCGAGGTTTCCGAGCGACTGAAGATTTTCCCGGGGGGCGGGGCTGGTCTCGTGTGGGCAAGTGTCTGTTTCACACGACACCGGCCGCCGGCGGCATATTCCCGTTCTCTGCAATTATGTGGTTTCCGAGTGAAGACGCTTGGCTGTAGCTCCGAAACTAACCATAGGATTGTCTCGAAAATACGCTCATTGTGATTCCCACACAAAGTTACTAGCTGAAGATCAAGATTTTTCATCCAGCCCCAACCGCAACCTAACCTGGTGTGTTCTAGAGTAAACGCCACATACTCTTCCAGAAAACGAGAATATGCCTCCTGGGGCTCTCCCCTCCCCCCAAAAATGAGTCATCCTTCCACACAGTAGAGTTGCCAGATGTCACAGCCAACATTGACAGCAAAGATAAGAAGGAATAACCTGCCACCCTTCGTATGACGATTTAAGTTCACCCTGACACCGCCACCACCGCCACTGGCACACACGATGGATGGACTCACAAAAACTCGTCAAAATGGAATGATTTTATTGGGAAAAATATTTTCCAACATATAATATATTCATGACAGTGTAATCTTCACAAATGCATGAGATGGAGTAATAGTTTTGAATCATACAGCCCTGCCATACAATTATATACTTCACGAGTGAGGAAACTATTATAACATGAATGTTCAGCGTTTAGCGTCGGAGCGGCCTACGTGGGGCGGGGCAGACCAAGGGGGTCTCGGGGCAGACCAAGGGGGTCTCGGGGCAGTCCTGAGTGGCCTGCAGTAACAAGGGCATCAGGTTGGGTCACCTTGGGACTTCATGACAGTGTCTGTTTTTCCTTAGGGACAGTTACTATTTTGATTCGTTATGGACTTTAATGAATCAGTATAATCATGAGACTATTGCAATGACACATTTGTACTGTATGAAGTCTAAATGCAGTTATTGTTTCCTTTACATGTATACTTCGTCAATGTACATACTGAAAGTGTTTTTTGTTGTAATTCAAAGCGGTGCAACATTTGCATGAAACATTATCACACTAAGTTATTTCATTACGAGGACAACTTTTCCCACCATAAATAAATCTCTTCCTTCCTGACAAAGTAATATTCCTTTCATGAAGTGCGACTCTCCAGCCTGAGCGCAGGATGACACGCGGGTCACGGCCTGCCAGCGAAGGGGCAAGATTAACAAGAGGCTGATGGGCTTCTTCAAAACTGTCATCAGAGTGAGTAGCAGAGCACAAGGGCGCTGGCAACATGCAACACACAACACAGTCTCCTTATTGACTTTACAGAACATCTCTCTGCTTCTAAATGCACATGCACATGTACGCACCAGTGAAGACAGTGCTATGTGGCTGAGAGCAGACACCATAAGGAAGTATTGCTGTCTGAGGCTGATGATGGTTAACCCCTTGAGGCCCAGAACGTAATTTCCATTGTAATTTGGGTACCATTAGACAATTTTTAGTGAATATAAACAATATTTTATAGCCATGACCTGTTTAGTATCCTTGTCCACTAGCTAATTCGGTATATTAAGTCACTTTTCGGAACTTTATGGCTAACAACAGACGATTTTATATAGCAAAGGAAAGATCTGGGCGTGAAGGGGTTAATATTGAAATACACAAATGAAGTGAAATGATGCACGTTCAGCCCAGGACAACTCTGCCCAGCCACTGCCACACACACAGCCCGCCAGTGGGTGTGCGTTGAATACAAAGTGAACACTACAATACGTACTGGGATAGACACAATTTATGTTCAGTCGTAATGTTCTGACATCAACTGACGAGGAGGAATCACAGGAACTACCACGTGTAGGTCTCGCGGCCTCTTGTAGCTTCCTTATTTTCTTATGTTCTTATTATGTCGCATCCTACATTGACAGCAAATTTAAGAAGGAATAACGACCACCCTTCGTATTAAGGTTTAAATTTACCACAAACCTACAGAATGTAAGATAATAACAATGATTAGCGACATGACAGCTGTGAGTCTGGCTGAAGGGTTACTCCAAGGCTGCAGCTGAGTGTGGCTACAGCTGACCTAAGCCTGTCTGTCTGTCCTCCGTTGGTCAGCTGCCCGGGCTGCCTCACACAGGGTCAGACGCTCCCTTGGGTAAAGCTCGTGTTTACCTCACACAGACATTTGTGCTACACCGATAAACTAAACATGACACGCCCCACCAACGCCAACACTATCCTAATTGTTCGATAATACATACAAAAATATATATATATATATATGTATATATGTATATGGCCATCTTTCGATATATCTCTCCAATAAGCAGAATTGTACTTCTTTCCAGACAAATTACATCATTCAGGGACTTTATCTGTGTAAACCTGACGTTCTAGCAACAGATGATGCGAGTTTGGACAAAAAATGACAAGCTCCTGAAGAGATACCGAGCCATATCCCTGCTGCGTCCTCCTGTCCCCTGCTGCTGCACAAACCTCACAACAATATTATGCTATGTAGTACTTTGTTATATATGACACATATCACATGGCAAATAAAACCTGGTAATTGCAATGACTAACCAAAATTATAAAATCAATGACACAATATGCATCATCCAATTTAAGTACATTTACCTGACAAAGTAAACAAATGAAGGTTAAGATGCAAGCCACGTGTAATGCAAGATGACACCTTCGATCCAGAGACATTCCAGTACAACCAAAGACACTCTAGAGTACATTTCCTATCATTAAAGAAAATAATTTGATCAGAGAAAAAAGATATATGAAAAATTAGCAAAGACAGCACCAAGACATGAATGGAGACAAGATTATCTCTCTCATCGTAACCTAGAGTGAATACAAGCAAGGTAAACTTCACACACACACATACATATATATACACACACCCATACATACATACACACATACAAAATCAAACAGGAAGCATAAAGTGGAAATTAAGGCCTAAGGAAATAATTGTACAGTGACAGCAGACTGTTTTTTTTCCTATAACCCTTGAGGGAATACTTTCATTCTGTCCTTTCAAACTTGCCTTGTTTTCTGAGGCAGACAATTAACCATCTGTGTCCACAACAATGACCGTATCTATATTTAGCCTCATTCCTAAGGACCTATTCTTTTTCCTATCCTGCGTAATTCATAGGATCTCCAAGTACACCACAACACCAGTCTCTCCTAAACTCTCATTTCTATCTGTACTCTGTTTTTTTTAACGAGGCAAAAAATCATGACCCCTTGTTGCTTACTGACTGATATTTGATGCCAGAAGGGAATACTACGCTTCTTCTAAATTTCAGCTGTATTTTATCAGAGTTAATCATATTATCAGGTTAACATAGGCATAATATTAAGCATGAGACCTGAAGATAGAATGGAATTTTTGCCTCGTTAAGAAAAATTGACTATAGTAGGTGACATGCTAAAAAATGCATTCTGATGTAAACTAAAAAGTATTCATAGTATAAAACTCTGGCTAGCCACACCTGCGATCGAGGCACCACTGTTTATAAAAGTGTTTGACTAGCTTCATATCACATACATTTGACAACCACTACCACAGTTTGCAGTGTCCTGGCCTTCCAGAGGATAAACTTTGGCTTAAGGAGCTGAGTTATTATATTCTCAGACTTATTCAATAGATATATATAAAACAGAATCCAATGTTGCTAGAGTTGTCTTTCTGTAATGCTTGACTCTACATTATCATCGTGACTGATTAGTTCTCAAGAATTCCATGTGTAAAACTCATGACCCGAGGAAAACAGTGCTCACTATGGACTGGGTTTTGTGTATATACTCACATATCAAGATGACAGATGAAAACAGAAATACATAGATTTATATTATTTAAGTCAAGGTGCCTTTAATGTACAAATCAGCCTGAAAGGAGGAATACGAGGCTATGTACTTCTTAATGCTTCAAAGATTGACTATTAAGAGAAAGAATGCCAAGTGCTGTGTGATGGATATTGAGGTGACATCACAGGACGCACCAGCAATGCCGACACCATGAAGGATGTCGCGGGAGTAACGCTCGCTCTAAGGCAAGGAATGAGCAAGCATTACCTGGGACACAAAACATGTCAGTGTTAGTATCTGTGGCGGTGTGGAGGAGCCTGCATCACCACAACAATGCTCACAAACTATAGTCAAGCAGTCACTCAGCCATGCAGAGTGGCGAGTGACCTGCCTTCTACAAGCACTCTTGACTCATGTGTCTGAGAGTGATTGCATGCATATGGCACTCTGATTATTGAATAAAATGACACTTAAATCCAGCGATGAAAGGTGTATCACTGAATTTCTGTAAAACTGTGTACATGGATTACATCAGCCAGACATGTAAGAGGTAGACTTTCTTATGAATAAACAAGACCAGCAGAGTCTTTTCAGTTCCAAACATGAAGTTCCCTAAATATTATGGCAAGACACGTAGTCCCACAACTCGACAATGGGTGCACGTGTGGGACCCATCATATTATGCCACGACATCATTCACGCGAAGCAAACGAACAAGACGCTGTGAGTGCCTTTGGAGTGTGCAGCGTGTGAAGCGAGAACCTTCACGGCATTCTCAAGACTCATCTCTCTCCAGCTCCTCCTCGAGTGAGTCGTCCTCGAACACCTCGAGGGAGCTGGTGGACTCGGGTTTCCTTCGCTTGTACACGTCGCGCAGGCGGACCCAGTTGCGGCGGTTGGCCTTGATGCTGGTGTAGGGCCCCTCGGCCTCCGGGAACAGCCGGGCCACGATCCTGCAACACACAGATAGATAGATATTATATTGACCACAACATATACTTTCTATAATCATAATAATCACGATATATGGTCCAACAAATTATGGTATCAATTATTGAGCCTATGTTTACGGTAAAACTGAAATATAAGCAAGTAGTTCGTACATTAATTTGACATATACAAAAAAAATAAAAACGATCAAAACAGGTAAAACACATAATCCTTTAAATAAAATCAAAAGTAAAAACTTTGTATACGTATACCTTGCATTTAACGCATGAGACAAATGGCACATAAGACACATGAAACACATGACACATATGAAACCAAACTAAATAAACGACGACGACACACACACACACGTCACTGCTGGGAACCAATCCTGTCATAACATACTTTTCTCTCTCACAAAATGTGTTCATTCCTTTGTGTTTACATAGCCTGAGCCTTTGCATTTGTAATCTATGACCACATTATGTTTAATGGTGATTATTTATAACTAAGTTTCCCCTTCTGTATGTGAAAAGTCATTCAAGAGAAAAATATTAATGACAGAACTAAGATTATACATGAGAAAAACTTAAACATTCAACTATTTCCTGCAAATTAATAGAATTTCTAGAATTAATAATCTAATTGTTAATGTATATTTTCTCTCTCTCCCTTACATTCACATACATTTACATAATAAAGAAGATTAATGCATAATAAAGATGCCTGGTGTGTGTCTTTAAATTTTACACTAGAGTTTCTCCATCTCTCTCTCTCTCTCTCTCTCTCTCTCTCTCTCTCTCTCTCTCTCTCTCTCTCTCTCTCTCTCTCTCTCTCTCTCTCTCTCTCTCTCACACACACACACACACACACACACACCACACCACACACACACACACACACACACACACCCACACACACACACACACACACACACCATAGGGGAACTCCGTAGTGTAAGGGTTAGCACGCTCGGCTCACAACCGAGAAGTCCCGGGTTCAATCCCCGGGCGGAGCGAAGACAGACGGGCGGTCTTCTTAAAACCCGAGCCCCTGTCCGTCCACCCAGCAGTGAATGGGTACCGGGTGTTAGCCGGGATTTGTGACCTACTCTCCGGGGTGGTGGCTTCGGCCAAAACTAAGCACTAAGGATGAATGATAAAAATGTTGATATGGAGACGGGGCCATACGAGCGTTGCTCAGGCCCTGTAAAATACAACTAGATGAATACGCACACACACACACACACGGTAATAAACTGGCTACTCACACATACAAATAAGTAAATACACGTAAATTTAATAGGCGATAAAGGCAGACAAGGTGAACATCTTACTCATAGACAGGAATGGCCACGTCGTCCAGGAACTGCAGCTGCAGCTCGGGGATGAAGGCTTTCTCCCGGTCCATCATCTCGAGGGGCATGTTGCCCATCGCCTTCTCCAGATCCCCTTGGGTGAAGAACTCCTTGTAGATCAGCTCTGCCACATGCTTGGACGAGTGCCAATCCTGTCATGGGAGGAGGACGTATTAGAACACAAGAAACATCGCTTAGAACACAAGAAACATCGCTTAGAATACAAGAAACATCACTTATAATACAATAAATATAGCTCAGAATACAAGACACATTGCTTAGAATACAAGACACATTGCTTAGAATACAATAAACATCGCAAGATTCACAAAAGGCCACCATTAGACGATTTTAATGAGTATGAGCAATATTTTATAGATATGACTTGTTTAGCATCCTTGTCCACTAGCTAATTTTGTATATTCAGTTACTTTGTGCAATTTTATGGCTAATCACCGACGGTTTTATGTATCAAAGGAAAGATCTGGGGGTGACAACCATACGTAAGATTTCAAGACCGTATCCTGCACTGCTGGGAAGATTAGGGTCGCCTTTATATACAGTAAACCGTCTCTAAATCGAACCCGTATAATTCAAACTTCGGATAATTCGACCCGTTTCAGGCCAGTTCAAATTTTTCAATAACTTTCTATAATTCGAGCAAGTTTGAATTATCCTTAGCCTTACTAGTGGGAGTCCGACCCCAACCATGCGGTGCGTGCCGCGGCTGCCTAGCGTGATCTGATATATGATAATTTATAATTATCGTATAAATACGATAGGCGGAGGAAGAAGGCGGGAGGAGGAGGAAGAAGGGGAGAGGAGGAAGTGGGGAGGGGAAGGAGGGACGAAGAGGAGGAAGGAGAGGAGAGGGGGAGGAGAAGGAAGGAGGTGGGACAAGGAAGGGAGGAGAGGAGGAGGAAGGAGGAGAAAAAAGGGAGGAGAGGAAATGGGAGGAGGAAGAACTATTTTTTTAAAGTATCCTTCGCTTTGTATATAATCCTTCAGAGTCCTTCACGGACCTCTTCGATCCTTCACGAGTCATAGGAGGGCATTAGAAGTCCCACAGGATTGCTATAGTATTCCTAGGTTTTTATAAGTACTTTGACAATCGCATGGGTGGCTCAAATAGGGATTAATAATAATATTACTAATACTGACAATACTATTACTGATCGTTGTATTGAAGTAATGATTAATCTAGCAATGCCTATCATATTTTTTTATGTCTTGTAGTAAGTTTTGTCTAATTTATGATTTTTTATGAATATCTGGAAGTATCATGGCATTGTGAATTGGCTGAAATAGGGACTTCTAATCATTGTAACTGAAAACTGACTCCATATTCGTGTTCAGCATGCCCGAAAACTGCTAGGAACTAATTTTCAAGCAAATCTATTTAAAAAAAAATATTGCAAATTTAGCAAGGGGTATAAGTATGCCTTGATTTTTTTTTTTTAAATCACGTTTTTGTCAATAACAAAAAAAGACTATGGCAGATTATGGCAGGGTTTTGGAGTACAAAGTTTTGGATACTTAACTGCTTGACTGGCTTACTTTGGTCTGGTCTGAGAGGTCTGCGGCAGTCATGAGGAGGCAGATGAGCAGGTCGTGGTGGCGCGGGTTGGAGGTGTCATAGCCCTTGCCTGCCACTTGGCGAAGCTCAGACACGATGCGGAGGTGGTGGGCCAAGTCAGTGGCTGGGGAGAGGAAGGAAGTGTGTGTTAGTTTTCTCACATGAAGCGTGTTTGGTTTGAGAGAGGAGCATGGGGGGTGGAAAAGAGGATTGTGGAAAGGAGGTTTTGATTAATTATAACATGGTGTGTGATTAGTTTAAAGAAGGAGCATAGAAATTAAATAAGAAGATTATGGAAGGGTAAGTGTTGGGTAGTTTTCTTACATAAAGTTTGACTGGTTTAAGAGAGCACAGTGGTTTAAAAAGAGGATTGTGGAATGTAAAAGTTTATCGATTTTGACATGCAATGCGATCAGTTTGAAGGAGAGACATCAAGATAGAATAACAGAATCATGGGAGGAAGTATTGGTCAGTTTTATTACACCGAGTTTGACAGGTTTAACCCCTTAACGCCCAGATCTTTCCTTTGCTATATGAAACCGTCTGTTGATAGCTATACAATTACGAAAAAGTAACTTAATATACCAAATTAACTAGTGAACAAGGATACTAAACAGGTTATATCTATAAAATATTGATTATATTAATAAAAATCGTCTTATGGTACCCAAATCCATCTCCTGAAACTCATGCCCTTTATATTTCTGCCCGTAATCATGCCAAATCTTTACTTCAACTTACCAAAAACTCTTCTTTCATTCATAGAAAATGTCAAAATCTTTCTGAATCAAATTCCTCTTGTGACTTCTAACATCTCTAACAATTTTTCTTCTTCATCTTTCCCTCTTATGCTTCACCCAGATGGCTCCACAGCTGTCTCATCTACTTTTAAAGCTGAACTCTTCGCTCAAACATTTGCTAGAAATTCCACTCTGGCTGATGAAGGGCTTGTTCCTCCTTCTCCTCCACCCTCTGACTATATTATGCCTGTCATTAAGATCCTTCGGAATGATGTTTTCTTTACCCTTTCTGGCCTAGATCCTCGGAAGGCTTACGGTCCTGACGGAGTCCCTCCTATTGTTCTCAAAAACTGTGCTTCTGTGCTTGCACCTTGCCTGGTCAAACTTTTCCGTCTTTGTCTATCTACTTCCACCTTTCCTTCTTGCTGGAAGTTTGCTCACATCCAACCTGTTCCTAAGAAGGGTGACCGTTCTAATCCTTCAAACTACCGTCCTATAGCTTTGACTTCCTGCCTTTCTAAAGTTTTTGAATCTATGCTTAATAAGAAGATTCTTAAGCATCTATCTGCTCACAATCTTCTATCTGATCGTCAGTACGGTTTCCGTAAAGGGCGATCTACTGGCGATCTTCTAGCTTTCCTAACTGAATCTTGGTCATCCTCCTTTAGGGGTTTCGGTGAAACTTTTGCTGTTGCCCTTGACATATCAAAAGCTTTGGATAGAGTCTGGCACAAATCTTTAATTTCCAAACTACCCTCATTCGGTTTCTATCCTTCTCTCTGTACCTTCATCTTAAGTTTCCTTTCAAACCGTTCTATTGCAGCTACTGTAGACGGACATTGTTCTTCTCCTAAATCTATCAATAGTGGTGTTCCCCAGGGTTCTGTCCTATCACCCACTCTCTTTCTATTATTCATTAATGATCTTCTAAGTCTAACTCAAAGCCCTATCCACTCCTACGCTGATGATTCTACCCTGCATTTTTCAACGTCGTTTCTTAGACGTCCAACTCAACAGGAACTAAGTGATTCACGGAGAGATGCCACCGAGCGCCTAACTTCTGATCTTTCTATAATTTCTGATTGGGGCAAAGCAAACCTTGTTTTGTTCAATGCCTCAAAAACCCAATTTCTTCACCTATCTACTCGACAAAACCTACCAGATAACTATCCCCTCTTCTTCAATGACACTCAACTGTCTCCTTCTTCTACAATGAACATTCTAGGACTATCCTTTACTACAAATCTGAACTGGAAATCTCACATCTCATCTCTTGCTAAAACAGCTTCTAAGAAGTTAGGTGTGCTGTGGCGTCTGCGTCCTTTTTTTCTCCCTCCCAATTGCTTGCTCTCTACAGGGGCCTTATCCGCCCATGTATGGAGTATGTCTCACATGTTTGGGGAGGATCCACTCATACAGCTCTCCTAAACAGGGTTGAGTCAAAAGCTTTTCGTCTCATCAACTCCTCTCCTCTGACTGACTGTCTTCAATCTTTAAATCACCGCCGCAATGTTGCTTCTCTTGCTCTCTTCTACCGTTATTTTCATGCTCACTGCTCTTCTGAACTTGCTAACTGCATGCCTCCCCCACTCCCGCGGCCTCGCTGCACAAGACTTTCTACTCATTCTCATCCCTATTTGTCCATCTTCCTAATGCAAGAGTTAATCAGTATCTTTACTCTTTCACCCCTTTCACTGGTAAACTCTGGAACTCTCTTCCTGTTTCTATTTTTCCACTTTCCTATGACTTAAATCTTTTCAAAAGAAGAGTAACAAGACACCTCCCGAACTAAATTGGCCTACCCCTCTGTTTTTATTTTATTCTCTTACTGTCTTCTTTATAGGGACTGGCAACTAAGCGGGCTTTGTGTTACCCATTTTTGTTGTGCCCTTGGCCAGTTCCTTGTGATGTAAAAAAAAAAAAAAATTACAATGGAAATTACGTTCTGGGTCTCCAGGGCCTAAGGGAGCACAGAGGTTAAAAAAAGAGGTATATTAATTCTTACATGAAATGCCAATAGTTTAAGGGAGAGAGACATCAAGATAGAATAAGGGGATCATGGAAGGAAGTATTTGACAGTTTTCTTCAAGTGACTGTTTTAAGGGAGGAGGAAAGTGGTTGAAAAAGAAGATTGTGGAATGGAAGTATTTATCGATTTTTACATGAAGTATGATTGGTTTAAGGGATAAATCAGGACACAATAAGATCATGGGAGGAGGTATTTTCTTATTTTATTATTAGTCAGTTTTCTTCATGGGGTCTGACTGGTAAGGGAGGAGCAAAGGGGTTGAATAAGAGGATAAAGAACCCTTATATAAGACACTGCTGTAATGATTTGCCAGTGTGGTGATGAATGTCTGTCGGCAGCTGCATTGAAAGAGTCTCAAGTTACAGCTGATGCAAGGGGCTTTCATTCAGCAGTTTCATTTATCTCTCTTCTACTGGCACACCCTTATGATAGGAGCTCTGAATGGTAGCTTAAAAAGAAGATAAACAAACAAGATCCACCGAAAACTGTCCAAAATAAACAAATCTTGGAGAACAACATAAAAATACATTCAATAGTGATATGATAAGTGTAAAACTGCATCTTAATTGTAAAGTAGTGAACAAAAGTCTCTCACTCTCACTCTCTCTCTCTCTCTCTCTCTCTCTCTCTCTCTCTCTCTCTCATCCCTAACCATAGGTGGGCGCGATATCGAAAAAATTTATCGCGATAACCGATAAATCGATAACGATAACCTTATCGGCGATAACCGATAATCGATAACTGCCGATAAATTTATCGCCCGATAAGGCGATAACCGATAAATCAATAAATCCAAAATTCCGATACTATCGATAACGATATTGATATTTTAAATAAAAAATCTTAAATGATATCAGTAAACTGTTAGAAAACCCTTCATTTACCTTTTGCACACACTTTTGGATATTAAAGAATAGCACCGAATAGTACATACATTCATATACACGTGCACAAAAAATTAGAACGGAAGAAGCACGGGAACATAGGGAAAAAAATCATCAAAGAACGCGTAAAACCGGGAGCGCGCAGGAGCAACACCTCCCCGTCCGACAGCTGGTGAGAGACTGAAGCTGAGCGAACGTTTTGAGAAGACGTCAAGACGGTTAACTGGGTTTAGACCGTTGTTTGGTTCCCAGCTGGACCTACCTATTTCTGCCTCCAAGGCACGCGCGGCTCGCCCCTGTGCTAAACTGGAACCAAAAAATAAAATTATCGATTATCGCTAGTTTGGAACCAAAAGTATCGGCGATACCGATGAATCGATAACGCGGGGGAAAAAATATCGGATAACCGATAACCCAATATCGTTATCGCGATAAATTATCGCAATAATTTATCGCGATAACGCCCACCTATGTCCCTGACCCTTTCATCCCCGCAGCTAATTAAGGTAAAGGAAAGGGAGTGGTAAAGAAAGGGAGTGGTAATGAAAGGGAGTGGTAAAGGAAGAGAGAGGTAAAGGAATGGGAATCGAGCCTCACCTAATATAATATCCCTCATGAGGTCGAGGAACTTGGTGTACTCCTCGCGGCTCAGGTTCTCCAGGAAGTTGCAATCGTCGGTGTTGAGGATGCACATGGCCTGGGCGAGGTGGTGGCGCTCCATCACTGAGCCCTCCGAGGAGTAGAGCGACGCCAGGACGGAGTTGCTCGCCACCTGTGAAGTAAGAACATAAAAACATAAGAAAATAAGGAAGCTACAAGAGGCCGCGGGACCTACACGTGGTAGTTCCTGAGTGAAGTAAGAAGGATGTTGAGGCTTTTTCTTCTCTCTGTTATGATGATGTTTGTTTCTGGGAGCTTTCTCAATCGAGGGTAGAACAGTTTCCATTTATACCTGTCAATGCATTCATCTCTCTCTCTGTCTCTCTCTCTATATATATATATCATCTCTCTATATCTCTCTATATCGGATATCATCGGCCGTCTAACCTCATAAAAAGGAAACTGATTAACAAAAGAGAGAAAAGTAAGCAACTCCACTTTAACACAGCAACAACGACTGAATGATTGGCCTTCCTCGTCTACCTCTCAGTCAACTCTCCACTCTCTACCTCATCTCTCATCCTCTCTCCTCATGCTCTCTCTCTCTCTCTCTCTCTCTCTCTCTCTCTCTCTCTCTCTCTCTCTCTCTCTCTCTCTCTCTCTCTCTCTCATGTTGGCGTGAAGAAGACTCATTGTGGTGGAAAATCATTATGAATTGCCTCAAAGGGTAACACAAAGTAGGGTTTTGAGAAGTGTTTCTGAGGAAAAGTTTACTGATTTCGAGCTTGTATTATATGCTCTCTCTCTCTCTCTCTTTCTCTCGCTCTCTCTTTCTGCTGACCTGGAATGAGTTGGTGGTGCCCCGATGGTCGAGGTCGTGGCACATGCAGGACACGATGAGGGCCAGTGCCTCCAAGGGGGTGAAGATGAGGCGCTCGACCAGCTGCAGGTTCTGGAGCAGCAGGAAGGCAAAGTGGGTGACGGAGAAGGCGTGCAGCCAGTTGTGGTAAGGCGGATCGCGGTAACCTTTGCGCACCATCAGAGTAAACCTGGCAACACAGAGGCACGCAGGGTTACGATCAAGGTCTATATATTATCCTTGGTCACGGTAAATAGCTGATTACTGACTGGGCTTTGTGGTGTATTTCTTAATGTTAGTTGCTAGGTGATATAATATGGTGTTTAAGATATAATTGCGCATCATCAGAGTAAACCTGCCAACACAGAACATAAGAACATAAGGAAGCTACAAGAGGCCGCGAGACCTACACGTGGTAGTTCCTTTATCCTCTCCTATACTTTATCTTCCCCCATAACCTCCCACTACAACAATATCGAGCATTTATTCCATGAGATTATAAAAAACTCGTTCATCAAGTAGTGTAACACAGAAGCACACAGGGTTACGATACATGGCTGCTTACTGAATGGGTTTTGTACTGTATTGTATAATGTTAGTTGATAGGGGATATATTGTGTTTAGGATACCTTTGCGCACCATCAGAGTAAACCTGGCAACACAGAATTACGCAAGATTACTACATAGCTGAGTACTGAATTGGGTTTATACTGTATTGTGTAATGATAGTTATTAGATGATATCTGGTGTTTCAGATGACCTCTAGGGTCCATTCTCTCTATACTATATACACCATCAAAGTAAACCTGGCAACACAAGGGCAAGCAGGGTTACGATACATAACTGAATACTGAATGGGCTTTGTAATGTGTTGTATAGATCAACATCTAATATCTATCTAATATACTATAGGAGTAGCCGTGTGTCTGTGTGTCTGTCTGTCTGTTTTGGGTAGCCGAAACTGTAAATTCAATTTTGATGAGAGTAGGCTCAATAAATCGCAAATAAGTCGTAGGTGGTAAGCGGCTTGGTTCCATGTCGATTGAATAATTTTAAAGGGGGGTTTTGGGCTAAAAACACTTTAGGAGTATTAGATTACAGGAAAAACTCTGCGGTAACTTCTTGCCGCATTCCACAAACTCAGTAGACTCATGGACGTTTGTGTGTGTGTGTTGGAATCACACGGAACACAAAGGGTTGTAATCACACGGAACGTGGTCTACCCCGAGGCACTTTGACCAGTGACCAACGACAGCAACAATACGATTGGAGTTTGCATTCACATTGCTGTCCAATATATACTACTACTACAAACATCAATACATGGGCCTGAAGGGCCCACAAGCATTTGTGTATATCTATAGTTGTTGTGTAGATCAACAATTTTAACCATTTTCCTGCAATGGAATGGTTGACGGTCGATTATTCTTGAATATAACAAACGCGATCTCCTGGAGAAAAATCCTTCACTTCGCACAAAATCCCTTCTCACCTCTTCCCTCGATCTCTCCTTCTCGTAAAGCCATTCATATTCCTTCCTTCACTCCCTCTTCCATCACTCACTCCCTGACGTAGCTTAAAATACGGACGAGTCACTTTTCAATATACCATCCAATACTCCATCATCTCCCTTCCTTCCCTCCTCCACCTTCAACCTGCAGTAAAACCATTCCTATTCCTTCCTACACTCCTTCGTCCATTACCTATTTCTCCCTGACGTAGCTTAAAATACACACGAATCACGTTTCAATATATACCTCTCTCTCCATCCTCTCCTCAAAATACACAAGAGTAACGTTTCAATATATACCTTACTCCATCCTCTTCCTTCCCTCCTGCACCTTCATCTAGCAACACCGTCCTTCTAGCAGCTAACAAGGCCTCGTAACAGGGCGAAGGGAGACTCCTGGGAGGGCGTCTCGATTCCTTTGCTCTTATGACCCTTCTTGCCACCCCCGCCTGCCTGCCTCCCTGCCGCTGCCCTTAACTTCTCTCGTGTCTCCTCCCCTCCTACCCCTCTCTGACCGTTCCCACAGTAGCGTTTGGTTCTCTCTCTCTCTCTCTCTCTCTCTCTCTCTCTCTCTCTCTCTCTCTCTCTCTCTCTCTCTCTCTCTCTCTCTCTCTCTCTCTCTCTCTCTCTCTCTCCTCAATGTAAACCAGTCAGTTTTTTTAATTTGATTTTCTATGATTTATGCAGTTAACTATCTATTTGCTAATTACTAACTTCCCCCCTCCTCTCTCTCTCTCTCTCTCTCTCTCTCTCTCTCTCTCTCTCTCTCTCTCTCTCTCTCTCTCTCTCTCTCTCTCTCTCTCTCTCTCTCTTCTCTCTCTCTCTCTCTCTCAAGCAGGCAAACAGAGATCTGGTTTCAGAGACAACATTAATTAAGAGGCATTAAATATTTTACGCTACCCATTATCTCACTAAATTCTAACTGCACCCAGAACGCGGTAGCTATAGTATGAGCCATGCAAATTGGTGAAATGCTGTGTTTATCTAAAACTTCTATAACATCTATAAAACTTCTAGAAAACTATTTATTTCTCTGTCCTTCTCTTTTTCTCTTCTTCTGACATATACTTACTCATCTTGACATAAACTTACACACTATTAACCAACGACTCATAGCCTACCTCACACTGACTCATTTGCCCATTGACTCACAACATACTCACTTATAACCAACTTGCAACAACTTACACTGCCTTACTTCTAACTTTACTCATACATCACACTAAAGCCTGGTTCACACTGGGCTTTTTCGGCACTTTTGTAGCGCAGGGAAGTCGGCCTCTTGCGGTCTAGTGCGGAGATTACGTTCACACACGCAATTCGTTCCGGGAAACACCGGGAAACAAATGCTGGCTTGTTGTTGTTCTCGCGTCCCCGTAGTATTGATGGTTTCCCGTAAAACCCATAGTATTTTTGGTTTCATTTTTTCCTTGATATCATCTACTAAATCAAACCCCACGTCTAACCTTACATAATCTGATTTGAACTAACAATCGTTTCTGGCTGTAGCTAAAACGGAAAATTTTCGGTATTATATGTATCGCCATTGGCATGGAAATTGGGGAAATTGAGATTCAAATTAAGGATGAAAAGATCTGCACGATGATGTAAGTTAAATTTGTTAGCTTTTAGTGTCCAATACCGAAATGATACCAATAATTGGGGTGATTGGGAAGTGGGTAGTGCTGGCTTCTGCGTTTGTTTGAATTTGGCGCGCGAAATTCTCGGCCGCTCGGCAGATAAAAGACCGATCGAGCGGTGTAGAATTTTTTTTTTTAAACATAGGTCGATCGGTCATGACTCCCAGCCTCAGTTCCAGGCCTCTTCTCCGACTTCCCCGCGCTACAAAAGTGCCAAAAAAAGCCCAGTGTGAACCAGGCTTAACTCACTCATTTGCCCATTGACTCACAACTAACTCTCCTAACTAACAACTTATACTACCTTCTTCTAACCTTACTCACCTGGCTAGGCACTCACGACTCAACCTGAACTTGGTAATCATGCCGAGCGACTCCACCATAGAGAGGATGGCCGGGGAGGTGCTCGGGTCTGCCAGCTGGCGGGGGAAGTATCTGAAAGGAGAGACGGGAGACATTTTATGCATAGTATATATTTTCTAAAGTTCAAGGCCACGTGAGAGAGAGAGAGAGAGAGAGAGAGAGAGAGAGAGAGAGAGAGAGAGAGAGAGAGAGAGAGAGAGAGAGAGAGAGAGAGAGAGAGAGAGAGAGAGAGAGAGAGAGAGAGGTAAAAAATTAGGAAAAGAGAGGAGGAGAGAGAGAGAGAGAGAGAGAGAGAGAGAGAGAGAGAGAGAGAGAGAGAGAGAGAGAGAGAGAGAGAGAGAGAGAGAGAGAGAGAGAAGAGAGAGAGAGAGAGAGAGAGAGAGAGAGAGAGAGAGAGAGGTAAAAAATTAGGAAAAGGAGAGAAGAGAGAGAGAGAGAAGAGAGAGAGAGAGAGAGAGAGGAGAGAGAGGAGAGAGAGAGAGAGAGTAAGGAGAAGAGAGAGAGAGAGAGAGAGAGGTGCATAGTGGAAGGGATATAAGTATATATAAAATTCCATACATGAGAAAATTCTATCACCAATATCCTGGGAGTTTTGGAAGCAGGAAGCGGTGGAGAGAGAGAGAGAGAGAGAGAGAGAGAGAGAGAGAGAGAGAGAGAGAGAGAGAGAGAGAGAGAGAGAGAGAGAGAGAGAGAGAGAGAGAGAGAGAGAAGAGAGAGAGAGAGAGAGAGAGAGAGAGAAGGATTAGTGACCTTGAAGTGCTTTACTGTGTAGGATGGAGAGGAGGGAGGACTGGACCTTGTTATTACTCTCTCTCTCTCTCTCTCCTCTCTCTCTCTCCTGCAGGCAATTATTTCGAGGAAGAGGGCGGAGAGTCGGGGGGAAATTAGTAGAAATCAGAGACGCCACGCATTGTTTGGACGGCAAGAGGAGCGGGTCAGAGGA
>JACEEZ010000212.1:15000-27500 GCA_016584305.1 Chionoecetes opilio
GATCTTTTCACCTTCTGATCCTTTTCAGCGATACATTGCTTATGGTGTATCTATAACCCGGGTTTTTTTACCAACATTCATAACGCTACATTTATCAATATTAAATTCCATCTGCCATCTGACTGCCCACTCGTTAAGTTTATCTAAGTCTCCCTGAATTATTTTTTACGTCAGATTTTGATCAATTAAACCTACTAACTTTGTATATCAGAAACTTGCTGTATCACTGCTAATCCAACTATCCCAAATCGTTTATGAAATCAAAAATAGTAAGGCCCAAAACAGACCTTGTGGAACTCCACTTGACAGTCCCATTCAGATTTGGAACATAATTGTAACCTTTTTGCCTATACTTAGCCAAGCTTGATCAATGAAGAACCTTCCCATCTATACCATGAGCCCTAACCTATTAAGAGTTTTGCTCGTGTGGTACTTTGTCAATGCCTTACTAAGTCCAAATATATTATATCAAAATCCTTCATATCTGCCTCTCATAAACTTTCCTATAAAAACAATAAATTGGTGAGACATGACCTACCTGGTGAACCCTGGTGTGAATCATTGATCAAACTATGGTTACTAAATGCTCTCTAATGTTTTTGCAATAAAAGATTTCCAATAATTTTGCCCACACTGAGTTAGACTTAGGTCGATAATTGATATGTAAAGAAATATCGAAGAATATTTGTATAGTCTCAGTGGTGCTATGATAAACTGTACATAAGGTTTGGTACATAATCGAATCTCTCTAACCACTCAACCTGCCTAAAACCTATATAAACCCTATTCAAGTAAATATTCATATTTGAAAACCCTTGTAATTCTTCATTTTTAATAAGGCTGTGAGTCCCCTAGTAACGAGGTGTAGGGAGCCAAGACAGACAATAAGGTAATTTGTGCCGGACCGCGTGAACAGGGTTTGTGGTTTGGGAAATGCACGTCCAGATAGTAACAACTGATATTCGTGGTGAATTTATAATAAACATCGAGTCTTTAAATATTGATTCTAGACACCTTAAGGTATTGGATCAACACGATGCCCATTGATATTAAGGGATCAGAAGCGCCAATTCTTCGAAAAAAAAACCCCTAAATAATAAACGAAAATTTTCCTAAACGGGGGGAAAAACAATCCTAATAATAAAACGTTTTCAAAGGTATTAGAACATAAAAATAAAAAAAAAGGGCAAAATACCGGGGAAAAAGAGGTATTCAAAGTACAAAATATGAAAAATATGTTGAAATTATGATCCAGTTTGCAACCCTATAATAAACTGTAAAAAAAGGGTTAATAATCAAATATTCTAACCAAAAAACCTTACCAAACTAAAAACCCCTATTCAAAAATATCATAAGGGGAAACTTATTTTGCCCAAATTTTTTAAAAGTCAGTATCAAATGAAATTGGTTCGGGGATCAAAACCCCATCATAAGGAAACTTTTTGGCCTACCAACCCCCATAGTGGAAAAACCCCCACAAGCCAGAAGAACACACTACATACGGTGAATATAAAAACAACCACCAAAAGGAAAGAGCCCCAAACACTTAAGGAAGGAAAACCCCACCATTAATAAGACAGAAACCCCCAAATTTCTCAGAACACCACAAAACAAAAGGAAGAAACAATAACATAATAAAAGAACAAACATACAGCAAAAGACCACCCCCATTAAGCGGAAACCCCATAATGATAAGAAAAATAATACATAAGAAGAAAACAAACATTTACAAAGACAACAAACAAAATAAGAAGAAAACAAATAATAAACAACACACCAAAATTTAATCATAAACACCCACCAACAAATAAACAGCAAAATACATCATAACGGGGGGGAACAACCAACATAAAAAAGAACAATTTAATAACAAAGAAAACCAAATCATAAAACCCCCACACCCCCAATCAATTTTTGCCAACACACCACCACATACTACAGACAGACACCCACCACACATACAGACAGACAAAACACACCACCATACATACAGACAGACACACCACCATACAGCATCAGACACACCCCCCATACATACATACAGACAGACACACCACCATCCCTACATACAGACAGGACACCCCCCAAAAACCACACAACTACAGACGGGACAGACACACCACCATACATACAGACAGACACACCACCATACATCAGACAGACACACCCCCATACATACATACAGACAGACACACCACCATACATACATACAGACAGACACACCACCAACATACAGGACAGACACACCACCATACATACAGAGACAGACACACCACCATACATCAACAGACACACCACCATACATACATACGGGACAGACACACCACCATACATACAACGGGAAAACACCACCATACATACAGACAGACAAAACCACCATACATACGGGACAGACAGACACACCACATACATACAGACAGACACACCCCCATACATACAGACAGACACACCACCAACATACATACAAAACAGACACACCACCATACATACATACAGACGGGACACACCACCATACATAAAACGACAGACACACCACCATACATACAGACAGACAAACAACCAAAAACACCCCCCAAATAACATACAGACAGACACACCACCATACATACAACAGACAGACACACCACCATAATAAAAGACAGACACACCACCATACATACGGGACAGAAAACACCACCATACATACAACAGACAGACACCCACCATATACATACAGACAGACACACCACCATACATACAGACGGGACACACCACCATACATACCTACAGACAGACACACCACCATACATACATACAGACAGACACACCACCATACATACATACAGACAGACACACCACCATACATACCAGACAGACACACCACCATACATACAACAGACAACCCACCACATACATACATACAGACAGACACACCACCATACATACATACAGAACAGACACACCACCATAATCATACAGACAGGACACACCACCATACAACAACAGACAGACACACCACCATACATACATACAGACAGACACACCACCATATATGCATACAGACAGACACACCACCATACATACATACAGACAGACACACCACCATACATACATACAGACAGACACACCACCATACATACATACAGACAGACACACCACCATACATACATACAGACAGACACACCACCATATATGCATACAGACAGACACACCACCATACATACATACAGACAGACACACCACCATACATGCATACAGACAGACACACCACCATATATGCATACAGACGGGACACACCACCATACATACATAGACAGACACACCACCATACATGCATACAGACAGACACACCACCATATATGCAGCAGACAGACACACCACCATACAAAACATACAGACAGACACACCACCAACATACATACAGACAGCAACACCACCATATATGCATACAGACGGGAACACCACCATACATACATACAGACAGACACCCCAAACCATACATACATACAGACAGCCCACACCACCATACAGCATACAGACAGACACCCCACCATATATGCATACGACAGACACACCACCATATATGCATACAGACAGACACACACCATACATACATACAGACAGACACACCACCATACATGCATACAGACAGACACACCACCATATATGCATACAGACAGACACACCACGATACATACATACAGACAGACACACCACCATACATACATACAGACAGACACACCACCATACATACATACAGACAGACACACCACCATACATACATACAGACAGACACACTACCATACATACAGACAGAACACACCACCATACATACAGACAGACGGGACACACCACCATACATACAGAACAGACAGCCCACACCACCATATATGCATACAGACAGACACACCACCAATATGCGCTTCTCTTCTTCTCTACTTTCCAATACTTTTTTCGTGGTCAATTTTCTGGACATTTAATCTGAATGCCCTTTTAACCTCACCCCCAAAGAAATAACCAAAAATAAATGAACATCCCATTACTTCCACGACACGGCTGCACAAGACTTGCCATTCCATTATCTAATCCAATACTTCAATGATGGTTTTCTTCAAAAGGGGAACCGCGGAACAATCTAACTCCCTTTGTACTACTGTATTACTCTCATCCCACTTAATGATCTGTTTGAAGAAGGAAGAATCAGGTTATCCAAACAACCTAAACCAAATTTGCAGTTATCAGGTTTCTCTTTTTGAGTTTTCAGCTCAAATGGCACCTTTACGTGTACAAAATAGAAAGAAAACTCCAAATAAACTAGGAAATAGAAGTAAATAGGTGTTGGGTGTTTGGGTTGGGTGTTGGTTGGGTGTTGGGGGTTGGTGTTGGTGTTGGTGTTGGGTGTTGGGGAGGGAGAAAAATGTGACATGATATAAGGCTGCTGTGCCAAACTAAACCCAGCCTCCGACATAAAGATTAACATAGGTTTCTCATTCACTTTCTTTGGACATAGAGTAAGTTTACCATACAATATATCAGTTGCCACCCGTTTATAAATTTTCCCCAAGGCATTCTTTTAGTCTTGGGAGGGACGATGGACAACTGACAAAATTAAATGGTATCAGGAAACCCCCCCTCAACCCATGCATATCGAAACTGTTCCTGATATAGTCTATTTTTTTTTTTAGGTCAAAATGCACTAAGGAAGCCACGCCCCCTGCCTCCCCTTTTATTCTACGGGCAGCTGATTGATGCATTTCCTCGTATCACACTACCAAATCACAGTATCTTCACTTTCTTAACAGCGCGTGACCAATGGGGCAGAGCAATCTTCACTACAGAGGGTGACAAAAATAAAAAATCCCTCGTAGTGAAGATTTCTCTGTCCCGTGGTCACGCCCCTGTTAAGTAGTGAAAATATTGTGATTGGTAGTGAGATACGAGGAATGCACCAATCAGCTGCCCCGTTTGAATAGAAGGGCAGGCAGGGGGGGTGGCTTCCTTAGTGCATTTTGACCATAATAAAAAAAATTGACTATAGAAACAATCAGCAGCATCACCAACCATCAAAATTAACTGTATTACCTTATAGCATTCATTAATGGGACGATGGACAAAAGGATAAAATGAAATAGTATCAATCCCCTCCCCCCAAAAAACCCATGTATCTAAAACAATTCCTGATAGCAATATACTTTTTACAACAGCAACATAACCATCTTAATTAAAGGTGAGGACACACCTACATGCACATTCCCAACGGCATTGCGAAAGTAAACATACACTTCACACAGCTCCCCAACACACACACACACACACACACACACACACACACACACACACACACACACACACACACACACACACCACACCCTACCACACACACACACACACACACACACACAAAAGACACAGACACACAAAGGCACTCGGGTTTATGAATACGTAGCCGTCTGGTTCACACTTTGAGCAACAGCGAGCCAGGCAGCGCTAAACACAATTACCGGTAAAAGGGCTCACCTGTATCAAGGCGGCGCCGTGTGTGTGTGTGTGTGTGTGTGTTTGTGGTGTGTGTGTGTGTGCGCGTCTGGTGCGTCGGTGTTTTGGTGTGTGTGTTTTGTGTGTGTGTGTGTGTGTTGTGTGTGTGCTGTTGTGTTGTGTGTGTGTGTGTGGGTTGTGTGGGGGTGTGTGGTGTGTGTGTGTGTGTGTGTGGGGTGTGTGTGTGGTGTGTGTGTGTGTGTGTGTGTGTGTGTGTGGGTGTGTGTGTGGGGTGTTGGTCTGCGTCTGGTGTGTGTGTGTTTTGTTTTTGTGTGTGTGTGTTGCTTCAAAGAGGGCGGCTTGAAGCGGAAGCGAACTCACCCGGAAAATAAAAGAAAAGAACATATCAGTATACCACTACAAAAAACAATAACACATCAATGTTTCTTTGGAACATGACCTTTAATAAAAAATAACTTATTCGACACTTATTGGTAGCGTCGGAAAAAAAAAAAAGAGAATCGTGTCAAGGAGTATTGGGAAGCTGAAAGTGAAGATCATGAAACATTTCAGGGAAGACGAAAAAAAAGCCGTACGTGGATAAGAAGAAATAAAAATGGATCTATATGGGATTAATTTTTATTACACTTTTTTAAATGAAATCATAGGGGTAATGTTGCAAAAAAATGTACATTTGAAAAAATGTACATTGAGATAAAATCAATAAAGAACACAGCAAAAATTTCAGTTTAGAATAAAGAGAGAATAAAAAATAATTCCCCGAAGGGAAAACCACTTAAATGAAACACAATAAAGGGGGTTATAGGGAAAATATTTACCTCATGATAATTTAAATAATTAATATAAATTTTGCTGAGGAATTAAAAAAAAAAGACCCCCACACCGACTTTTTGGCCGGTCTCCCTTTGGACGAAAAAGGGAAAGCTGCGGGCCCCGTCTACGCCAGCGACAGCAGTGCCATCGCGACTCATCGATATTTTCCAGTATTACAGTGGTGTGCTATGAGGATCGTTTTCATGGATTTTTTCACTAACAAATATGGGGCGATTACTGTCTCCTAGAGCCAGGTTATGGATTGTGTGGGTGTGTGATGTCCCATCATTTCCCAAAGACGGTCAATACGAGCTCCAAAACTCATTCCGGGAATTAAAATCGGCGATCGCAAGGTCCAGCTCGCGGGGGCAATACCGTGGGTGAATAGGTAACACACAAACACAAATTTTGCGCAATTGAAACTTCGTAGACCCACAAGGAGACACCATACATACAGACAGGACAGACACACCACCATACATACAGACAGACACACCACCACACATACAGACAGACAAAACCACCAAAAATACAGACAGACACACCCACCATAACATAAAATACAGACAGGACACACCACCATACATACAGACAGACAGACCCACAAGGAATCAATCTTTTATATAAATGACGTTTTCTTATTTTAGGTAACTTAGCTTACATACAATAAAAAAAAGGCAAAAATACCGTAGAGGTATATCAAAGTAAAGAACTATCGAAGAATATTTGTATACGTCTCAGTGGTGCTACTAGATAAACTGTAACATCAAGGTTTGGTACATAATCGAATCTCTCTAACCACTCAACCTAGCCTAACACCCTATATAACCCTATTCAAGTAAATACTCATATTCGGAAACCTTGTCATTCTTCCATCTCTTATAATAAGGCTGTGAGTCCTCCCTAGTGAACGAGTGTCGGTGCAGGGAGCCAAGACAGACAATAAGGATTATATTTGTGGCCGGTACTGCGTGAACAGGGTTAGTGGTGTGGAACATTGCACGTCCAGATATGTAACAACTGAATATTCGTGGTGAATTATAATAACATCGAGTCTTAAGGTATTGATCTCTATGACACTTAAGGTATTGGATCAACACGATGCCATTGATATTAAGGATCAGAAGCGCCAAATTCTTCGAAAACACCAAAAAGTGTATTGAGAACATAACATAAGAAAATATGGAAGCTACATGAGGCCGCGAGACCTACACGAGGTAGTTCGTGATAAGTGCTACATAATGATGAATGATATATATATGTATACGTATATAGTAGAATAACAACAGTTTTGACAAAGCCTATAATAATATCAATAGTAAGAAAAGCAATAATAATAATACAAATAATGTCAAATTAATAACACTAATATTACACCCTTACCAAACGTAATAACCTCATGTCAAAATATATCATTTAACCCGGGAGGGATACATATATATTTTGCATTAATTAAAAGATACAATTTGTAATAACTAATGAAAATTTGTTCAGAATCATAATATTCATCCCATCACTTCCCTTCAATGGCAGACTTTTTTTGCCATACACACCACCATACGTACAGACAGACACACCACCACACATACAGACAGACAGACACACCACCATACATACAGACAGACACACCACCATCATCCCCATCACAGACACACCACCCATACATAATACGACAGACACACCACCATACTACATACAGACAGACACACCCACCACACAACGACAGACAGACAACCCCCACCAAAACATACAGACAGACACACCACCATACATGCATACAGACACACCACCATACATACATACAGACAGACACACCACCATACATACATACAGACAGACACACCACCACACATACAGACAGACAGACACACCACCATACATACAGACAGACACACCACCATACATGCATACAGACACACCACCATACATACATACAGACAGACACACCACCATACATACATACAGACAGACACACCACCATACATACAGACAGACACACCACCATACATACAGACAGACAGACACACCACCATACATACAGACAGGACACACCACCATACATACAGACAGACACACCACCTACATACATACAAAACAACACACCACCATACATACATACAGACAGACACACCACCATACATACAAAAGACACACCACCATACATACAGACAGACAGACACACCACCATACATACAGACAGACACACCACCATACATACAGACAGACAGACACACCACCATACATACAGACAGACACACCACCATACATACAGACAGACACACCACCATACATACAGACAGACAGACACCCACCAAAACATACAGACAGACACACCACCATACATACAGACAGACACACCACCATACATACATACAGACAGACACACCACCATACATACATACAGACAGACACACCACCATACATACATACAGACAGACACACCACCATACATCCCAGACAGACACACCACCATACATACAGACAGACACACCACCATACATACATACAGACAGACACAACCACCATACATACATACAGCAGACACACCACCATATTTTCAACAACAGACACACCACCATACAACAGACAGACAGACACACCACCATACATACATACAGACGGGACACAACCACCATATATGCATACAGACAGACACACCACCATACATACAGACAGACAGACACACCACCATACATACATACAGACAGACACACCACCATACATACATACAGACAGACACACCACCATACATACATACAGACAGACACACCACCATATATGCATACAGACAGACACACCACCATACATACAGACAGACCACACCACCATAATGCATACAGACAGACACACCACCATATTTTGCATACAGACAGACACACCACCATACATACATAGACAGACACACCACCATACATGCATACAGACAGACACACCACCATATATGCAGACAGACAGACACACCACCCATACATACATACAGACAGACACACCACCATACATACATAAAAGACAGCAAAACCACCATATATGCATACAGACAGAAAACACCACCATACATACATACAGACAGACACACCACCATACATACATACAGACAGACCCACCACCATACATGCATACAGACAGACACACACCATATATGCATACAGACAGACACACCACCATATATGCATACAGACAGAAAACACCACCATACATAAAACGACAGACACACCACCATACATGCATACAGACAGACACACCACCATATATGCATACAGACAGACACACCACGATACATACATACAGACAGACACACCACCATACATACATACAGACAGACACACCACCATACATACATACAGACAGACACACCACCATACATGCATACAGACAGACACACTACCATACATACAGACAGACACACCACCATACATACAGACAGACAGACACACCACCATACATACAGACAGACAGACACACCACCATATATGCATACAGACAGACACACCACCATATATGCTGCTTCTTCTTCTTCTTCTACTTTCCAATACTATTTTCGTGGTCAATGTTTTCTGGACATTTAATCTGAATGCCCTTTTAACCTCACCACCAGAAATAACCAAAAATAAATGAACATCCCATTACTTCCACGACACGGCTGCACAAGACTTGCCATTCCATTATCTACATCCAATATCTTCAATGATTGGTTTACTTCAAAGGTGAACCGCGGAACAATCTAACTCCCTTTGTACTACTGTATTACTCTCATCCCACTTAATGATCTGTTTGAAGAAGGAAGAATCAGGTTATCCAAACACCTAAACCAAATTTGCAGTTATCAGGTTTCTCTTTTTGAGTTTTCAGCTCAGTGGCATCCTTTACGTGTACAAAATAGAAAGAAAACTCCAAATAAACCTAGGAAATAGAAGTAGTAGGTGTTGGGTGTTGGTGTTGGGTGTTGGTGTTGGGTGTTGGTGTTGGTGTTGGGTGTTGGTGTTGGGTGTTGGGGAGGGAGAAAAATGTGACATGATATAAGGCTGCTGTGCCAAACTAAACCCAGCCTCCGACATAAAGATTAACATAGGTTTCTCATTCACTTTCTTTGGACATAGAGTAAGTTTACCATACAATATATCAGTTGCCACAGTTTATATTTCCTCAAGGCATTCTTTTAGTCTTGGGAGGGACGATGGACAACTGACAAAATTAAATGGTATCAGGCACCCCACCTCAACCCATGCATATCGAAAACTGTTCCTGACTATAGTCTATTTTTTTTATTATGGTCAAAATGCACTAAGGAAGCCACGCCCCCTGCCTCCCCTTTTATTCTACGGGGCAGCTGATTGATGCATTCCTCGTATCATCACTACCAATCACAGTATCTTCACTACTTAACAGCGCGTGACCACTGGACAGAGCAATCTTCACTACAGAGGGTGACAAAATAAAAAATCCCTCTGTAGTGAAGATTGCTCTGTCCAGTGGTCACGCCGCTGTTAAGTAGTGAAAATATTGTGATTGGTAGTGATGATACGAGGAATGCACCAATCAGCTGCCCCGTAGAATAGAAGGGCAGGCAGGGGGCGTGGCTTCCTTAGTGCATTTTGACCATAATAAAAAAAATTGACTATAGAAACAATCAGCAGCATCACCAACCATCAAAATTTAACTGTATTACCTTATAGCATTCATTAATGGGACGATGGACAACGGATAAAATGAAATAGTATCAATCCCCTCCCCCCAAAAAACCCATGTATCTAAAACAATTCCTGACTAGCAATATACTTATACAACAGCAACACTAACCATCTTAATTAAAGGTGAGACACTACCTACATGCACATTCCCAACGGCATTGCGAAAGTAAACATACACTTCACACAGCTCCCCAACACACACACACACACACACACACACACACACACACACACACACACACACACACACACGCACACATACACACACACACACAACACACACACACACACAGACACAGACACACACACAGGCACTCGGTGATGAATACGTAGCCGTCTGGTTCACACTTTGAGCAACAGCGAGCCAGGCAGCGCTAACACAATTACCGGTAATGACTCACCTGTATCAAGGCGGCGCCGTGTGTGTGTGTGTGTGTGTTTGTGTGTGTGTGTGTGTGCGCGTCTGTGTGCGTCTGTGTGTGTGTGTGTGTGTGTGTGTGTGTTTTGTGTTGTGTGTGTGTGTGTGTGTGCGTCTGTGTTGTGTGTGTTGTGTGTGGGGTGTGTGTGTGTGTGTGTGTTGTGTGTGTTGTGTGTGTGTGTGTGTGTGTGTGTGTGTGTGTGTGTGTGTGTGTGTGCGTCTGCGTCTGTGTGTGTGTGTGTTTGTGTGTGTGTGTGTGTTGCTTCAAAGAGGTCGGCTTGAAGCGTGAAGCAGAACTCACCTGGAAAATAAAAGAAAGAACATATCAGTATACCACTACAAACACAATAACACATCAATGTTTCTTTGGAACATGACCTTGAATAAACATAACTTATTCGACACTTTATTGGTAGCGTCGGAAAAAAAAAAAAAGAGAATCGTGTCAAGGAGTATTTGGAAGCTGAAAGTGAAGATCATGAATACATTTCAGCACAGACGAAAAAATGCCGTACGTGGATAAGAAGAAATAAAAATGGATCCTATATGGGATTAATTTTCATATACACTTTTTTAAATGAAATCATAGGGGTAATGTTGCAAAAAATGTACATTCTGAAGTGCAAATTCTGTACGATTAGATGAACTACATTCAATTAAAGAAAAACATAGCAAAATTGATTTCACGTTATGATGAATAAATGATGATGATGATGATGATAAATATGGCCCTGAAGCAATCCACTCTAAATGAAACACAATGAATAGGGATGCTGATGACGGACAGATATTAATACCTTACATTTGATTCATTAACCTAATTCAATACCTAACATTTTGATCTGATTTGATGTATTAAAGGAAAATACACAATGGCACTAAGATGTATACTTCGGGAGATGAAGCTTTGTATTAATAGAAATATAAAATAAACCCGAGGGAGGAAAAAAAAGTATTAGTGTAGATGCGAATCCATTGGTAAGGAGACGTTACGAAAGATAATAAATCAATCGGTGATCAAATAAGTAAACAAGAGAGAGAGAGAGAGAGAGAGAGAGAGAGAGAGAGAGAGAGAGAGAGAGAGAGAGAGAGAGAGAGAGAGGAGA
>JACEEZ010000212.1:43620-57937 GCA_016584305.1 Chionoecetes opilio
GGGGGTAAGAGTTGCGGCGAAAGTCTGGATGAAACACGAGTGCAATTTATCGTCCAAGAAAGCAATGTGTGTGTGCATAAAAGTTTATATGAAATTCCTTAATGTCTACGGAGAGAGAGAGAGAGAGAGAGAGAGAGAGAGAGAGAGAGAGAGAGAGAGAGAGAGAGGAGAGAGAGAGAGAGAGAGAGAGAGGAGAGAGAAGAGAGAGGAGAGAGAGAGAGAGAGAGAGAGGGAGGAAGGAGAGGGAGAGAGACGAGAGGAGAGAGAGAGAGCAGAGAGAGAGAGAGAGAGAGAGAGAGAGAGAGAGAGAGAGAGAGAGAGAGATCAACAACAGGGCTTCTCTCGTGACGACAGCATCCCACCGTTGACAGCACTTGATGGCTTTGTTGTCATAAGTCACCGGGGTAAAGCTCAGGTGTTGGCTGCCCACTTCTCCTCCAAGATGACAGTTCCTGACCCAGAACGTGAACCTCCTACAGTTCCGGTTCTAACCAAGGCCGCCCTAGGGAACATTACCATTACCACGGAGGAGGTGTTGCAACAACTTCAACAAGTTGATCCCAAGAAAGCGCTGGGACCAGATAGTATCAGCCCTCACCTGCTTAAAAGATGTGTCTCACAACTTGCTGTGCCTCTTGCTACCATCTTCCGGGAGTGCCTTTCATCTCAGCAGTGACCATCTGAGTGGAAAGTGGCGAGAGTCTGTGCTATCCACAAAAGGAAGAGCAGAGGCGATCCTCAGAACTACCGCCCCATTTCCCTCCTTTCCGTTGTTGGAAAAGTTCTTGAGTCCATCATTGCCTCCAAAACCACTAAATTTTTGACGCTCACCGCTTGCTAAATTCACGGCAATTCGGCTTCCGACAGGGGAGTTCCGCAGCAGACCTTCTTCTCCTGCACTCAGTAGCATGGAACCACTCCCTAGATCGGGGCGAAGACACCTTCGTCGTCGCCCTTGACATCGCTGGTGCCTTTGATAGGGTGTGGCATCAGGGCATCACTACCAAGCTGAGAAGCCTGGGGATCTGCAGTGACCTGTTACACCTCCTGCAAGATTACCTCCACGAAAGAACTCTGCGCGTGGTCACACCTCCTCTGAAAATGCTATCAAAGCCAGTGTCCCTCAAGGAACTGTACTCAGGCCATTACTATGGAACGTTTACTTCAACGACATCCTGCAGCAGATTCCTGAGGCAAGAGCGTACGCAGACGACTGTACTCTCACATTCATCTGTGAGAGGAGTGACCGCTACAACACAGTCATTCGCATCAACCAGGCACTGCAGAGCATCGCCTCCTGGGGCAAGAGATGGCAAGTCACCTTTGCACCAGACAAGACCCAAGCCGTCTTCATCTCCCGCAGGCAAGATGCAGTCAACTGAGACCAACACGCCATTCTCCTGGAAGGCAGAAAAATACACCTCCAGGAATCAGTCAACATTCTAGGGGTGGAGTTCGACTCTGGCCTCACATACACCAGCCACGTCAGGAAGGTCACCAAGGATGCTGCCTGGAAACTGAGCTGCATCCGACGTGTCGCGCACCTTCTGGACGCTCAGGGAGTCGGCACACTCTACAAGTCACAAGTCCGCTTCCTGATGGAATACTCGTCCCTCGCATGGTCCTCCTGCCCCCCGTCATACCTCGGCCTCCTTGACCGGGTTCAAGCCAGAGCCCAGCGGCTGGCCCGGCTGAAAGCCCCTGAGGCTGCTGCACAGATCATTCAACCTCTCCAGCAGTGGCGTGACGTGGCAGGCATGTGCGTCATGTACAAGGCTCACAGGATGCAACTCCTGCAACTAGCAGAGCTGCGCCTCAACCCACGAGCCAGGCCCTCCCATTCTACCCGTGCGGCCCACAACATCGACCATCAGGTGACTGTGCCCTTCGCGAGGACGGAACATTACCTCCACTCCTTCCTACCCCGCTATGGTCGACTATGGAACACCTTGGTGCGCCAGACCGACCTGCACCTCACCACTTCCCTGCACGCCTTCAAATCGGGCGTAAATGTCTGGCTGCAAGCGGAATTAAAGCAATAGAAACATGTAATAGAAATAATGACTAAACATTTGTATTATAAGATTAATGTTATACATTAGTATAATTTCTTTATACATATGTGTATCATTGTATTATTATACTTTCTTTATATTATGTGTATTAGCGTATAGTTGTTAGTATAATTTATTAATCACTCGTGTATCAGTATTAGTTTATAGTAGAGAATTGCTGTACTTTTTCCATATTATTTGTATACTTATTGTCATGAATAAAATATAATACTGCTAGAGATAGTCCTTGGCGTCCCAGCCGGGACTTTAGCACATCAACTCCCCTTTTGTTTTCAATGTATTAAGTTTAAAAAAAAAAAAAGAGAGAGACGAGAGAAGAGAGAGAGAGGAGAGGAGAGAGGGGAGAGAGAGAGAGGAGAGAGAGAGAGAGAGAGAGAGAGAGGAGGGGAGAGAGAGAGAGAGAGGCAGCGAGCGAGCGGCGAGCGAGAGAGAGAGAGGGGGAGAGAAGAGAAGGGAAGAAAAGAGAAAAGGAGAGAGGAGAAGAGAGAGGAGAAGAAAAGGAGAGAGAGAAAGAGGAGAGAGAAAAGAGAGAGAGAGAAGAGAAGAGAAGAGAAGAGGAGAGAGAGAGGAGAGAGAGAGAGAGGAGAGAGAGGAGGAGAGAGGAGAGAGAGAGAGAGAGAGAGAGAAAAGTTAAATAAGTAAAAAACGTGCTTGTGAGCCCTTGGGGGCCCATGTATTGATTTTTGTAGTATTGTATTTTAGAAAACATGTGATTCAAACTCCAATCGTCTTGGGTTTGCTTTTTGGGTCACTGTCAAAGTGCCTCGGGTAGACCACTTTCCCGTGTGTTTCCAAACCCCTTTTGTGTTGCGTGTGATTTTACCACACACTCACCCCCCACACAAACTTAAGCCCATGATCTACGGGTTTTGTGGAATGCGCAAGATTTTACCGCAAGTTTTCCTGCAATCTAATGCCCAAAAATGTTTTTTTGCCCAAAAACCCCCCTTTCAAATGATTAAATCGACATGGACCAAGCCGCTCCCCCTACGATTTATTTCGTTTTTTTTGACCCATCGCATAAAAATTGAATTTTCAGTATCGCTACCCCACGACAGACACCACACAAACAGACAGACGACAACACACCTACTCCTTGGTATTTTAAAGATGACAGCTTTTTGGATGAAATAAATTTATAAAAACAGTCTCTTATGTAAAAAAACTCTATCTTAATTGATTTTACGGGGAAGTGTAAATCAGCCCCCTTCCAATTTCCTCATAATAAAAAAATGATTAACCGCAGCCGGGATGGAGGGGGTAAAACCCAAACTCCCGGGTAAGTTTTCGTGTTAACTATTCATAAGACACGGGAAAAACTAATCCCTATCTTTAAATTTGCAGGTATTCGACTTTTTTTAAATTATTTCAAAGGGAGAAACCATCAAATGAAAAAAACTAAGAAATAAAATTTAAAAACTCCCGAGTGTTTGAAAAGGGAACAAAAACGTAGGATCTGTTTATAAATGTCGAACATTTAAAACGTCACGCCCAAAAAACGCAGAAAAGATTTTGTATAATATATATAATTATTATAAAATAATATTATTTATATTTATCCTATATATATATAATATATCCTAATATAAAATAAAATATATATAATATATATTTAATTATATATATCCAATATATATTTATAATTCCTATATAATATATATATATATTATATATATAATATATATATATTTTTAATATATATATATATATAAATGTATTTTAAAATATGTATATATATATATATTATTTTAATATATATATTATATATATATATATAATATATATATATATATATTTAATATAGTATATATAATGTATATATTGTTATATATAAAGTAATATTATATAAAAATATGTGTATTATTATTTTAAAATTAAAATATATATTAATATATAATATATATTATATATATATATTATATATATATATAATATACAATATACTATATATTTAATGTATATATTATAAATAATATATATATATATATATAAATTTTATATATAATATATATTATAATTTTATTATATATATATATATATATAATACATAATAATATATAGAAATTTTAATTTATATTATATAATATATATATTATATATATATATATATTATACTGTATATATTTATAATATATATTAAATTATATATATACATATATATAATATATAATATATATATATATATATATATAATATATATATAATATATATTATATAATTAATATATATATATATATAATATATATATATTTTATATATATAATTATATAGTTATATATATATATATAATTCAATTATATTATTAAAATTAAAGTGTATATATTATTATATATATTATATATATTTATTATATATATTTAGAGAGAAGAGAGGGGCGAGAGAGAGAGGAGAAGGAGAGAGAGAGAGAGAGAAGAGAAGGAGAGAGAAGAGAGAGAGAAAGAGAGAGAGAGAGAAAAGGGGAAGAGAGAGAGAAAAGAGGGAGAGAGAGAAGAGGAGAAAAAAACTGAAAAATTTAAACAAAAACAGAACACCCAACCTCCTTCCCCGCAACAGCCCGAGCCGACGGGAGCAAAACAAATCCCATGTCGTTATGGGATCATTGAAAAAGGGGAAAACTGTGAACCCTCCCCCCCTCCTACATGGGATACGACAACGAACTGTCTCGACGTTTCCCTGCCCCTAATTTCCCGGGACCCCCAAAAGTCACCTATTAAAAAAACTTTGCATCACATCAAAAACTTTTTTAAAAAAAAATAAAAAATTGGTCGACTTTGGTGCTGTCGGCGACTTCCAATTCTAAAGCCTATCATAAAAGAGATCAATCCCAAGCTTAACGTACAGGCAACGACCTACAAGCTCTCCCAAGCATGTAAGAACTAAAGCAAATAACACCTACTCACAAGAAACAAGCGGGGAGTCAACAACCATAAGCGTCTCCCCCCGGGAAAAAAAACAACGAGAAGCAAAAAGCTTCTCCCAAATCACCCACCCACTGGGGCGGGCGGGGCAGCTAGACTTCATCAATAATACCCCCGCCCTAAGTCTCTCCTTTACAACTGAGGAAAAATCTTCCACAGGCTGCTGAAAAGGGTTCTTAGACCGAAATCGCGATAAGCAAAAATACAAGCTACGGCGAAGTCAAAAAGTGATTAAAAAAGAGAATAGAACTCTTAAGACAAGAAAAAAATTTTTAAAAAGATAGAAAACGCTGAACTAGCTACCCTTTTTAGCGAGATCTGTCCAGAGAAAACTCCTCCCCTATATACTATAAAATTATATATATTGTATAAAATATAATATATATATATATATATATATATTATATTTTGTATATATATAAAATAGATATATATATATAATAATATTATATTTTATATTATATTATATTTATATATATATAATATTTTTAAAATTTATATTTAATAAATATATATTTTTATTTATTTATATAATTATTTTTTATATATAATTAATTTTTTATTATATATATATAATATATTATAATATATTATATAATAATTATATATATATATATATATATATAATATTTAAAATTTTAATATATAAAATAAAATTATATATAAAATTTGTAAATTATATATATATATATATTATTATATTTATATATATAATTTTATATTATAATTTTATTTTTATATATTATAAATATATATTTTTAATATCTTATAATATAAAATTTTTATATATATATATTTATATTTATATTGTATATATTTTAATTATATTATCTTTTAAAAAATTAACATATTAATTTATCTTTAATATATATTATTATTTTACTATATTATTTATATATATCTATATATCTATATATTAAAATTATATCTTATTTATTTTATCTATTATTATATTTTATAATATATATTATATTATATAATTATATATATATATACTCTATATTTTTATATTTTTTAATTTTTTTATTATTTTTTTTAATTATTTTTTATATTTATTTTATATTTAAATTTTATGTTATTATTATATATATAAAAAATTTTATATATAAATTATATATTTTTATTATTTATATAAATATATATATTAAATATAATTTATATATATTAAAAATTTATATTATTTATTTTTATATATAAAAAATTTATCATATTTTATATAATATATATATACTACAATATGTATATTTAAAATTTATATATATTATTTATATATTTATATTTTTTTATTTTTAATATTAATATATATATTATATTATATATTATTATTATTATATAAAATATTAATACTATTGTTATATATATATTTTTTTTTTCTCTCTCTTCTCTCTCCTCTCTCCTCTCTCTCCCCTCCTCCTCTCTTTTCCTCTCTCTCTCCATGATAACCGTGATGATGAAATGTCTATGCGAAAATGGCGTGATAGATAAACGATGAATACCACGGGCGAATGATGTTTAAATAGTGTAATGGCCCAAATTGGTAGGGGAAACCCCTTTAAAAAAAAACGGACGTACCGGGGAGTCCCTGTCTTCGGGAGGCTTAACTGGGTTCGGAAATTGATATGGCATTGTAAAGTCAAGTTTGTTCAATAGGTACATAAAGTAGAGGTGAAGCGATCATCAAGGTTCCGACCCCTTCCGCTGTGTGTAAACCTTTCCACTCGGAAAAAAGCCTCATGACACCCACTCTGCTCGAACGATCTCGGGCTTAGGGGAATCTTCAAAAGCGCTTGCAGGGTTGATAAACAAGCCCCTGGTACACGCGGTAAAAACCCCATAACTTTAAAAAATGCGTTGGAAAATCTAACCCCCCGGAGCTTGACATCCCAGGAAGCAAAAATTATGGATGTGTTTCTCAGGCTTCGGGGTGATAGACGTGTGCACGGCGATGTAAAAACACACAACCGTGTGAGAGAACATGGACGTAACACAGGCGCGCTGGGAAAGTTACTTAATAAATGACTCTAAACTAAACTGGAAAACCCTTAGCTGTCGGGGACCTAAATTTTAAGGAAACCGGTGCAACCGGAGGACAAAAAGTTCCGGATTTACTTTGAAATTTTTACTGATCCCGGGCACCAAATGGAAGGTGAATCAAAATTGTTTTTGCCTACCTCACGAAAACCAAACTTGGGTATCCTTTAAAGGTGCAGAGCTGACCTTATTAGGGATGTAAATTTAAAAAAAGCTAGTAGGCATTGTCCAGGGCTTTTTAAGGGACTAAACCCCGTAAAGTGGTTCTATTTTTGTTTTTCATGTTTTTAATTGTATTTTTTTAATTTGTGTTTCCTGTTTCTGTGTCATAGCAAAATTTTTGGGGCTGTTCAAAAGGGGCAGGGATAATTAGATTGTGGAAATTATGGGGGATAACAAATTTTGAAAACATTGGGGAAAAATTTTAGCTGTTTTTCTGCTGAAAAGGCTTTGTTGTGGGCTAAAATAAAAAATGCCCCGGGAGGGGCTCAGCAAAGGCGAGGGTGCTTGAGCAATAATGGGCCTTTGGGTTACTTTTGCGACCCTTGCAACTTTAAGAAAGCAAATTTTATGTTTTTTTTTATTGATTTTAGTAAGGGATATGATTGTGCCCGGGGGGAAAATTAATTCAAAATGTTCAGTCGTGGGGTTTGGGGGGGTAAACTGCGGCGGTACAGGGCCCTGTACGCGTGCACCCAGCGTACTACGGTCCCACCATAGCGCCACGGCGGGGGGTGCGCCAAGGGGGGGCCCCCTCCCTGTTTCTGTTTTACCATTACTGGACCACTTGTTAGGATGCTAGGCGTAGTGTTGGCTTGATGGTTTTTTTTGTAGACTTACATATCATTCTTTTGGATATAGGTAATACTGGGCCCCGTCAAGGGATTCGTGTTTTGGGAAAAATAGTGTAGTTACTGATTTTGTCGTGATATGGAAAGGTGTTAAAAAAAGAAAAAAGGTTATGGGTTTTTCGCCAGGCGAAGACAGAATCCCGTTGGTAAAGCATGAATTAAGATTTAGTACGCTTCGAAAAACCCGTTTTAGGGGCTTGGTTTTTCGTGATCAAAAATAAAAATTTGGGGTTTTGTCTTCACAAACTCAGGAAAGCACGCTCAATACATTTGCTATTTTTGTGCTGCGAAATTCTAAATGCCCTACATTTATAAAAACCAAAGGGGTTCGATGCTGCAAAACATCATTCTTTTTTACGTTTTAGAAACCGGCAGTAAGTATCCGAAGAAGATCTTGACAATACAACAGGCCGTAAAATGTTTGCTAGGGGTCGAAAATTCCAGTCCGGACTCTGTATGATTGAATCGGCATACAACCAGCACAAATGTAAATTTCTAGGGGAGGCAATTTTCTTGGTCACGGTTTTAGGGGACCAGATTTAAAGGAACCCTACTTTTTGCGTTCAGGTTGTGTGAGGCGGCCATCTCCGGGATACAGATTCTTGACACAGGCACTAAGGTAGAAGTATTGTAAACCCCTTACAGGGTGGCTAACGGGTTTAGGAGAAAAACCTCAACTGCCCCCAATATTCACTAAGAACACAAATCAACACCGGACTTTCCCCGTACATTCAGTGTATTAATAGGGGTTTTATCCCCGGATTATAAACGCCAAGCATTTACGAGGCTGTACGGTTTCCCCTAATCTTAGAATAGAAACAGGGAGGGGAAAAAGGAATACCGAAAAAACTACGACTGTTTTTTATGTGTAGAAAATCAGTGCAGGGTGATCCCATGTGTTGTTGCAGTGTCCACCCCCAGCCCCAAGAGAACAACTATGTCTGCAGCTTCTCCTATGGGTAATTTTATGGGTAAAAAGGAAATGGCTATCTTGCAGTTATATTATATGTATTGAAAAATTATATACGTAAGGATTGTCACCATAGTAGTGGTTTCGTTTTTTTTTTTTTTAGGTTTTTATAAATAGTAGGAGTATAAATTTTTGGGCAAAAAATTTAGGGAAATTTTCAGAAAAGGTAAAATTTTGGAAAATTTTGTCAAAAATAATATAAAAATAAACTCTCTCTCTCTCTCTCCTCTCTCTCTTCTCCTCTCTCTCTCTCTCTTCTCTCTCTCTCTCTCTTTTCTCTCTCCCTTTTCTCCTCCCCTCTCTCCTCTCCCCCCTCTCTCTCCTTCTCTCTCTCCTCTCTCTCTCTCTCTCTCTCTCTTCCCCCCCCCTTCCCTCCCCTCTCTCTCTCTATATTAATATTTTATATATTACATATATATATATATATACATATAATATTACATTAAATACATTTATATATATATAAATATATTTTATATATTTAATATTAATTTTAATATATATTAAAATATTATTATATTATAATTATTAAAATATATATATAATATTTATAATATATATAAAAAACATTATATTGCAACTAATTGAAGTTTACTTCCGTGGTTCGACTAGCGCGCCTAATCTGCGGGGCCTGGTTCGAATCCGAATGAGGACTATCGGCGTGCAGCCCAACAAGTTTATCCTCTTTTCAGGGGCCCCCCCCCTAATGGGGGCCTGGGAAAAAACGGGGAAGGTAGCATGGTCCCCGGTGTCACATACGCAGTTTCCCGGGGGAGCGGGGGTTTTTTCCCGCCACAACCAAGGGGTAAGCACGAGATGAACACCGAAGCCATGTGCAGCATAGCCTATGTCCACACCTTTTCATACAGTAGACGGTCATTTTTCTTCTCCCAAGTCTATCAATTGTTGTGTTCTTCAGGGTTTTGTCCTATCACCCACTCTCCTTCTATTATAAATTAATTATCTAAATCTAACTAAATGTCCTATCCACTCATACGCTGATAATTCATTACATTTGTTTGCGTTGTTTATTAGACGTCCAACTCAACAGGAATTTAGTGATTCACCGAGGGATGCCATAAAACGCTTAACTTCTGATCTTTCAAAATTTTATGTTTGGGGCAAAGCAAACATTGTCTTGTTCATTGCCTATAAAAATTGGTTTCTTCACATATCTACCCGACATAACCTTCCAGAGAACTAACCTCTCTTCTTCAACGACACTCAACTGTTTCCCACCTCTATAATGAGTAATTTTAGACTCTCCTTAAAAAACTATGAACTGGAATTTTCACACCTTAAATCAGACTCTAGGAGGTTAGTTGTCCAATTTTTCTCACATCCTGTTTCTTTTTCTGTAGCAGGGCTTTATCCGCCCCTGTATAGAGTCTGCCTCGCATGTTTGGGTGGGAAATACTCATACAGCTCTCCAAAAGGGGGTAGAAACAAAAGCTTTTCGTCTTATCAACTCCCCTCCTCTGACTGACTGTGTTCAATCTTTAAGTAAGCGCTGCAATGATGCTTTTCTTGCCATTTTCTACCGTTATTTTCATGTTTGATACTCATTTGAACCTTCTATAGTAGAATTAATTTATAAAGAGCGTTTAAGTGTTGGTTGGAGCTGGAAATTCCCTGTCCGGCGCTCTACCACGTTTGCCACCACACATTAAATTTCTGCTTAGTATATCAGATATTTATCACTTCTGAATAAATTTCAATTACTCTGTATATAGTTCATTATCTAATAAGGCTACGCAAGCCATATCAATATTACATTTTTAAGAAAATAATGATGATTTTATATAAATACCGCAATACTTAACAAGGTAGCTTTACGACGTTGCCATTTAGACACTGAGAGATCGAAGGCACTCAGGGTTATCATGTCAGATCAGAGAGGCCACTTCTTCGCAGGCCACAACCTCCTTCTTCCTTCCCTCCCTCCCACCCCCACCTCCTTTTCCATCACCCCAACAGCCAACAAACTCACCAAGAAAACACCTACACACACCATACCCTCTTTTTTTCATGCATACCTTAACCACTACCAAACACGCCTGTAACTCTCTCTCTCTCTCTCTCTCTCTCCTCTCTTTTCTCTCCCCTCTCCTCTCTCTCTCCTTCTCCTCTCTCTCTCTCCCCTCTCTCTCTCTCTCCTCTCTCTCTCTCTCTCTCTCTCTTCTCTCTCTCTCTCTCTCTCTCTCTCTCCTTTTCTCTCTCTCTCTCCTCCTCTCTCCTTCTCTCTCTCCTCTCTCTCTCTCTCTCTCTCTCTTCTCCTCTCTCTCTCTCTCTCTCCTCCCCTCTCTCTCCTCTCTCTCTCTCTCTCTCTCTCTCTCTCTCTCTCCTCTCTCTCTCTCTCTCTCTCTCTCTCTCTCCTCTCTCTCCCCTCTCTCTCTCTCTCTCTCTCTTTTCTCGTCTCTCCTCTCTCTCTCTCTTTCTCTCTCTCTCTCTATTTCTCTCTCTCTCTCTATTTCTCTCCTCTCTCTCTCTTTCTCTCTCTCTCTCTCTCCCCCTCTCTTTTCTCTCGCTCTCTCTCTCTCTCTCTCTCTCTCTCTCTCTCTCTCCTCTCTCTCCCCTCCTCCCCTCTCCTCTCCTCTCTCCCCTCTCCTTTCTCTCTCTCTCTCTCTCTTCTCTCTCTCCTCTCTCCTCCTCTCTCTCTCTCCTCCTTCTTTTCTCTCTCTCTTTTTGCGCTCCTCCTCTCTCTCTTTGCGCTCTCTCTCTCTCTCTCTCTCTAGTATGTACTCTTGGAAGGAAGGTAACGATTGTGGGAAGGGATGGAAAGATAGACGGAGATAGGGGAGGAAGAAGGAATGGAGGAAAGATAGGACATGAAGAAAGGATGAAACAGATGTGAGAGAGGAAATAAGGGAGGAAGAGAGGGAGGAAGGGAAAATGAAGCAGAGGGAGAATAAATGAAGAATAGCTTGAGAAGAGGAAGAAGAAGAGGAAGTCTGCATGGGAAGTGCAGAAGAAGAGAGGGAGGAGGAGTGAATCAATCAATCATTGGGGACATACGCCGTGGGGCGCTTCGCCTCGCCCATCCTACGATGCCACTCCCGGGGATCACCACGCGCGAGTCCCCATGGAGGCTCCCTTCCCATACCAAGCAACTCCCGACAAGAAACATCAAATTGCCCCAGCCACGAGCCTTGTGGGCTTTTAGGAGGAGGCCACTTGGCCTCCTATATGCCGGATTGTTTCTTACCGATACAACATGAGGGGAAGGATCGGTTTCAGGTTATCGTACCACATGCCCATATAGCCAAAGTTGGCGCTGGCGGACTGTGTAGGTAATTATAGGCCTCGATTCAATCTCACGGTGCAATCGCTGGTTTGACACGTAATCATCCCAGCGATACCCCATGATTCTTCGAAGACACTTATTATCAAAGGCATCGATTCGCCTCTTCAAGTCGCTATTTAGTGTCCATGTCTCACAACCATAGAGTAAGACAGGGATTCACAACAACTTGAAGATCCGGATCTTTGTCCTCCTGCACAGGTAAACCCAGAAACACCAAATACTCCTGCTGAAACGAGTCCATAACCCGTGGGCTATGCCAATCCGTCGTAAGACTTCTTGACGTGACCCGCCGTCATTATGGACTGCGCTACCAAGGTATGTAAAACTTTCCAAGATCTCAATGTCCTCACCGAACGCATGAACAGACTGTACTGTTTCATCTAGTAAGCCTCCAAACACTTGGATCTTGGTCCTAAGCCAGAAGACCTCAAGTCCCAAAAGCTTTGCCTCCTCATGAAGCGCCTCGATAGTCATCACTAGGACCTCCAGCGACTCAGCAAAGATTACTGCATCATCGGCAAAAACAGGATCAGTGATCTTGGTGTTGCCGAGGGATTGCACAATCACATTAATTTACAACTTTGCCCAATACCCAGTCTATAAAAGTGCTGAAGAGTGATGGGGCAGGGATGCACCTTTGCCTCACTCCTGTATAGTATACACAGGAAAAAAGCTGGATACACCTCCCCCACACTTCACATCACTCTCAGTCCCAGAGTACAGACCAGTCATCAAACCAATAGTCCTTGCAGGAATCCCGCGAGAAGATCCTAGAGTGACTCACGATGCACTGAGTCAAACGCCTTCTTGAGATCAACATAGGCTGCAAGCATCCCCTGTCGAAACTCACGTCGGCGTTCCATCAGGACACGAAGTGCTAGGATACGGTTCGTTGTTGACTTATCAGGCGTGAACACAGACTGCTGAGGTCTTTGATGTTTCAGCAGATGACTGCGGATCCGTGTCAGTAATAGATGGGCAAGCACCTTGCCTGGCACGCTGAGCAGTGTAATGTCGCGGTTATTGTTGTAGTCCTGACGGTCCCCTTTTCCTTTACAGATAGGGACGACCAGCCCCCTTTTTCAATCAGGAGGAATGGTAACTGATTGCTACACGGCAGTCAGGACAGCATGAAACCGGCGGATCATGGCCTCATCCTCATTTTTGAGGAGCTCCGCACTGATATAACAGACACCAGCTGCCTTTCCACCCCTTAACCATGCTACAGCCTCTCTGACTTCGTCAAGAGAGGGTGCGGTTTCGTCAATGGGAGGATCGACATCCACTGCCTGTAATCCAGAGGTGTGAAACTGCTCAATTGGAGGGAGTGAAGAGGAGGAGCAAAACTTGGATCAGGTAGCTAACAAAGAAATGGAAAAACAACAGGACAGGAACAGATAAGAAGAAGAAAGACAAGAAGTCGTATAAATATGACCAAGATAAAAATAAATAAATATAGATAAGAACATAAGAACATAAGAAAATAAGGAAGTTACAAGAGGCCGTGAAACCTACGCGTGGTCCTCCACCTTTTACTTACCACTACCTACATCCACCTTTCATTCTAGTCCATGAAATGTTCTAGCCTCCTTTTATAACTCCCTATTGACTCTGCACTAACTACCTGACGAGTCCATTCCAATAATTTGTCACTCTATTTGTGAACAAGTTTCTCTCTATTTCTTTTTTAAATCTACGCTTCCAGTTTGAATCCGTTACTTATTGTCTACCCTGATTACTAACCGTAATAACTTGTCCCACATCTCCTTTATTGTATCCATTTACCCACTTAAATTTTTTTATATGATCGCCCCTTACTCTACGCCTCTCGAGTGAATGTAAATGTAATAGCTTCAATCTCTTCTCATAACCGATATTACGCATCCCCTGTATCATTTTGGTCTTCCTTCTCTGCACTGATTCTAACAAGGCTACATCCATCCTGTGATACGGTGACCAAAACTGAACCACATAGTCTAGGTGAGATCAGACTAGAGCCGAATAAAGCTTTAGAATAACCTGAGCACTTCTACTTTTAACACTCCTAGTAATGTATCCTAAAACCCTATTAGCTCGATTTCTAGCCTCAATACATTGTTTCCTAGGACGGAGGTCTGAGCTACCGCACTTCAAATCTCTCACCCTATTATGCTTTTCGCATACATAGG
>JACEEZ010000213.1:5000-17500 GCA_016584305.1 Chionoecetes opilio
CAGGAAGTTTGTCAGAAGTTACTTGGAGGAGGAGGAGGAGGAGGACGAGGACGACGGCGACGACGACGGCGACGACAAGGAGACATTAGAAGTGGAGGTCTTGTGATGAAAGATAAACAGATGACTGGATAAAGAGAAGCAAAATATAGAGAGAAGAAAAAAGATGAAAAGAGGGGAAGAAGAGAGGTTTATGAGGAAACAGACTTAAGACAATAATTAGTATGATACATAATTAACTCTTACGTGTATGTGTGTGTGTGTGTGTGTGTGTGTGTGTGTGTGTGTGTGTGTGTGTGTGGGTTTGTGTGTGTGTGTGTCGGCGCTGAAGGCAACACGGGCGCCCTTTGATGAAGCCGCACCTGCTACGAGTGGTAATTACTAACGTGACACGTAGATTAATTATGAGGTTTGGTGGAGGGAGGGAGGGGGAGGCAGGGAAAGATAGACAGACAGACAGACAGACAGGGAGATAAGAGACAGGGGCATGGAGGGATAGGGAGGGATTCGAACTGGTGAGCTGCTGCCTTCAGGTTTTCTCCTTTGTGCTGTTGTTGTTTTCATCGGCCATTCCCGTCAGACAGATCGGCAGGAATCAATCAAACGAGAACGGTTCAGTCAACAGAGATTCATAAAGTGGAGTACGTTGCTATCAGTGTGTCATCCGAGTGATGGTTTGAATGTGACTCAGCCAGGTGGGAGATGAGAGTGTGGATGAGTGTATACAGATGAGAGTGTGGATTGAATTGTGCTGTACTGTATTTGTGTGTGTTGATTTAATGGTCTATTTTTTATATTAATATTTGAGGTAAGAATCTGCCACCATTTTGATATGAGAAATAGAGCATGGGTGATGGGGATAGTGAAGATAGTAGTAAGATAGATATTGTAAGTATGGGAGTCTCGTTCATGCGGATATAATTAGTAGAACACGATTATGTGAATATATACTTACATTATCCAAAATTCTATAGTGTTTTGGTGATTTAGCTCGAATAGGTGACGTGTTGTTGTTATTATTAAATTATCAATATTATTATTATCATTGTTATTTTCATTATTATCATTGATTTAGTTGTGTTTATTGTCATCAGTCCATTTTAATTATCATCAGTTTTCTTAAGTCGTATAGCTACTGTACATTTTATAATTCCTTCTTACTTTGATATAAATGAATTTCCCAAGTCGATATATTCTTGCTCATTCTTCAGTCGTTGATATTTTATTCAATTTTTCTTATTTCCATTTTGTCCTTTTGGCAGAGCTCCTCTCCTCCTTTTCCTTTGCCCTGAGTTTTTCCACGTTCCCGCGTCGCTGCACAACATATGCTTCTGATGCCGCCTTGCCTTGCCCGGCCTTCATCCCTTCCCGCAGAGCAACGCCGGGAAAGTCACGACAGATAGATAGATAGATAAATAGATATTTTATTGACCACAACATTCTGTACTTGGATAATCGAAATAATTGTAATATATGGTCCAACAAACACATAACCTTGAAATAAAACTGATACTATACATATTCAAAAACATATATTATAAAAGACATGAAAAACCCGACATTATAAAACATGACAAATAAAAAAGATACAGAGGTTGCTCACACGCAGGTCCCTTGGCGTCCCCCGGCAGGAAGAGGCCGTGGGTGGAACATGACAATCCTTAGCCCTGCTGGAAACAAGGCCCCTATTTCGTATCCAGTCAAGTAGAAAAATTGTGGCGACGTTGAATTGATGTCCGTTCTGGTGTATTGGTTCCTCGGCGCCCCTGAGTCCTCCCGCCACTCCTCCCGCCGCCTCCCCAAGCCAGGCAGGAAGAGCCTGATCTGCTATTCTGTCTCTTTTCCCTTTTTCCCTCTCATGTCTCGCTCCTCTGATGTTGACTTTGAATCTGGTGACGGAGAAGAAGAAGAAGAAGAAGAAGAAGAAGAAGAAGAAGAAGAAGAAGAAGAAGAAGAAGAAGAAGAAGAAGAAGAAGAAGAAGAAGAAGAAGAAGAAGAAGAAGAAGAAGAAACAGCAATAGACCTGTTAGTCCTTTCGAAGTTGTTTGTGATAAAGTATACCATCTAATCTAAAAATATAGGATAAAAGACATAGGATAGACCTGTAGATGTAGGATAGTAAAGACAAAGGCTCCTCCTCACCCTCCAATCCCTCTATCCGATTCTGGCAGGAAAGTAAGAAAAATCGGGCAACATGGAAAAATTGCACGGAATATTTTCATTGGAAAGAGATAAAAAACATCACTACTGCAATTACTAACAAGGTAAAACAAGCGGTGTAGGTCCAACAACAACAACAACAGCAACAGCAACAACCCACAAAAACTGTATTTCGTTGATTCATTCCAAAATTTTATTGCGATAGCAGAAATTTTGACAGTTCCGGATTGGAGTCGAAGTACTTTTCTCATCCGTTCATAAAAGTTGTAACTGTCATACTCTCGACAATATTGGAGAGCAGAGCATTCCAAACTTTTACGACCCGATTGAAGAAGAAATCCTTGGCTTTGTTTGACGAAAATCTTTTACCAATTATCTTAAAACTGTGAGTGCAAGGAGAGGAAAAGGAGGAGGAGGAGGAGGAGGAGGAGGAGGAGGAGGCGGAGGAGGAGGCGGAGGAGGAGGACCACGTTGTCACCTGCAGAAGTAGAATGGTTCCCCTTAGTGCCCCTTTGGTCTAGTAATGGCTGTTAATGAAGGACCATTTCCATTGACGAGAACTGTTTTACCTCTCACGTCTCCCTCGTCTCCTCCTCTCCCTGTGCCTCCTCCTCTCCCCCTTATTTCAAATCCTCCCTTCTACCCTCTTTCCCATTTTCGTATATCCTCCCCTTCCTCCTCTCCAACTTCCCTTATTCGTCCCCTTCTCCTGGTTCTCATTTTCCCCTTCCCTCATTCGATCCTCCCCCTCCCATTCCCCTCTCGTCTTTGTAATCCCACGCCTTCGATTCTTATACTCTTTGTTGCTATTCTCTTTTGTTCCAATCCTGCCATTCACTTACTGTTCATATCTCTCTCTCTCTCTCTCTCTCTCTCTCTCTCTCTCTCTCTCTCTCTCTCTCTCTCTCTCTCTCTCTCTCTCTCTCTCTCTCTCTCTCTCTCTCTCTCTCTCTCTCTCTCTCTCTCTCTCTCTCTCTCATCACAACTTTGTTAGGGATGAAGAGAGCCATCACCTTTTCCCCCCTTTTCTTTCTTTCTTTCTTTCTTTCCACTCAATGCCCTCTTCCCCTTCTATGTATTACTCTCTCTTCAATATCCTCTTTCTTTTTCTTACCCCTTCTTTTTTCTACTCCCCTTTAGAACCTCCCTCCATTCTATCTCTACCTTTTACATCTCCTAAATTCTTCTACCCTCATATTTCTCGCCTTCCTTTGACGCCTCTCTCATTCCCTCATGCCACTCATACTGCCCCAACGCCTCATAACGTGTTCCCCTCACCTGACGGAGGGCCCAGACAGGTAGTGTGAGGTAACCTGCCTCATTAATTAGTGGAGACAAGGGTGTGTCACTGTATATGTCTGTTGCACGTGGGCAATTGTTTGAAATTTTGGGAACGTTTTGTTAATCCGGTATTATTATGCTATGCCGTATTGTTATTGTCATTATTATTATTGTTCTTGGCACTTTTGTTTTCATCTGGTATTCGTTCGTATAATTTGCCTTTTTTGTTTTACTTATGAAGATGAACGATAATGAAAAGAATAGAGATGGAGAAATGTTGCTGTTAAAGGAGAACAAGGAGGAAGAGGAGGAGGAGGAGGAGGAGGAGGAGGAGGAGGAGGAGGAGGAGGAGGAGGAGGAGGAGGAATATAAAAATAAGTTTAGGGTACAGAAGAGCACGTTAGTAAAGCCGCTTTGACAGCCGCAATAAGTAATGATATTATTACGTAGAGCTGAAAAGACGAAGGAAGGAAGCAATTGAAGAAATAATAGATGGAGAAAGAATATGTTTACAGATAGCTTAGCGGGAATAATCTTGATTGAAAGAGAGAGAGAGAGAGAGAGAGAGAGAGAGAGAGAGAGAGAGGAGAGAGAGAGAAGAGAGAGAGAGAGAGAGAGAGAGAGAGAGAGAGAGAGAGAGAGAGAGAGAGAGAGAGAGAGAGAGAGAGAGAGAGAGAGAGAGAGAGCAAAGCTCCCAAAAGACGAAAAAGAAGACAAAAAGCGATTCAGGTATTGCTGCCTCTTTCAAGCCAGCTGCCGGATGCCTAACTTTGTGTTTTTATGGGTGACTACGACGAGGGAGCCGCGGCGGATACTGAATAATGGGTAAAGGAGAGAGAGAGAGAGAGAGAGAGAGAGAGAGGAGAGAGAGAGAGAGAGAGAGAGAGGAGAGGAGAGAGAGAGAGAGAGAGAGAGAGAGAGAGAGAGAGATAAGAGTAAGCGTAAGAGAGTAAAGGATATTATAGTGTAACATGAAAAAGGGGAGAGGGTGAAGGAGGGGAGAGAGAGGGAGAGGATGGGGCAAGCTGGGGGGGAAGGGGGTGCTTTGCGTGTGTGTGTGCGGGGGGATCACGGAGCTGGGCTGTGCTGGTGTGTTATGGAATCTTATGAGCTTTTTTGGGAGGGCGAAAAATCCTCTGAAGTTTATAAGAGAAGCCTGGAGGGAGGGAGAGTGGCGTGCGTGGAGGGCGCGGCTGCCGGGCTGGAGGAGGCGTGGAGGTAATTAAAGGCTTTGTGGAAGTGAGGCTGGTGGGAGTTTGTTTTATCATTGCTTATCGAGGCTCATCAGCTGCTCCTGGTGGCGGACATTAGGGTCAGGATGGCGGCGGTGAGGCTCCTGATGCACAGGAACCTTACCACCGCCAGACTACAATGTGTTGGTTAAGTAGTTTTCTTTACCTTTCTCTTTGATGTATACTTTGCTAATGATCTTTTTTTCTCTCTCCTGCAGGTGGCGAGGCCGTCGAGGGGCGTTGGCCGCTCTGGGCTTGGGAGGGCGAGCGCGTGGGCGTCGGGGCCTTGCGAGGGCGTGTGGTGCTGTGAGTGTGTTTAGTGCTCTACGCGTCGCCGTGTTTTGCCTCTGATGCTTCATGACCCTTAGTGTCCGGATGTAAACCGTGTGTGTCACGTGTGAATGTGCAGGTGTCGGGCGGCGCCACGCGTATAGGTGATGGCGTGGGCGCGGCCGCCCATCTTGTGAGTTACTTGTGCTACTTGACATACGTATGGCGGAGGGTGACGACCCCTCAGGCCACGGCCCGGGGTATCCGCGGCCGTTCTCCAGCGTGTTACCGCCCTCGCCCTACACCCACGAGCGCAACATGGCCGCCCACAGACTCTCAGACTCAAGATTTTTCTTCTCTGAGCGGCGGCTGTCGCAACTCTTCAACGTTGACGCATGGACGGAGGAGAACGATGAGTCACGCAACGACTTTGGAGATGAAAACGACCCAGGACACGAGCCTCCTCCCGAACCAGCTCCCCGCGCCTCCTACTGCCCGCCATCCCCCGGCACCCCAGGGGACCCCGGCACCCAGCCCCCTGACTCCCACTATCCACCTGGCCTGAGGGAGTCCGCTCTATATTCCACCCTGGGCTCAGTCTGCCTCGACCCCAGGTTCTCGGCCGAGGTGGCCCTCAATATGGCTCGCCTTTCTACCATCAGCGGAGGGTCGGCTCGCTTTAGTTCGGGTCGCCTTGATGACGATGACGAGGACAATTACGGCCACGGCAACAACGGGGACGTGACGCCCACGCCGGGCTCCCCGGGGTCATGCCGCAGCTCACGGAAGTTGTCGTCTCGCTACTCCCAAATGTCCACCTTGGCGGATTCTCTTGCGTCCTCGGGAGCTCGTTCGTCCCTCCCCTCGGTGCTCTCTGACCTGGCCGGGGAGGTGGACGGAGTGGCAGACCTGCTGACGGATGACGACGAGGGGCTGGGGCCCGGGCCGAGGGTGTGGGGCGGCGAGGAGGTGGTCAACTGGCAGGAGCGATGCCTGGAGCTGGAGTTGTCGCTGCAGAGGTTCAGGGATCAAGCCGGCAAGATCAGGGAGCTTCTGCGTGAAAAGGTGAGTGTGAAGGGGCATGTTGTTGTTCTTAAGTAGGGTAGAACAAGAAGTAACGGATTCAAGCTGGAAAAGCGTAGATTTAGAAAGGAAATAGGGAAAAACTGGTTCACAAATAGGGTGGTGAACGAATGGAATGGTCTCAGTAGACAGGTAGTTAGTGCGGAGTCATTAGGGAGCTTTAAAGAGGAGCTGGATAGGTTCATGGATGGGGATGAAAGGTTGATGTAGGTAGTGTTAGGTGACAGGAACTACCACGTGTAGGCCTCGCGGCCTCTTGTAGCTTTCTTATGTTCTTATGTGCTGAAGGGACTTGGCGGGGCAGGGAAGTTAACGAGACAGCGGCGATGACGTCAGCAACGCCAAACAAATCTTTATGGCAGCGGCAGCGTCCCGCCGGAGGAACTCCTCGTCGCGGCGCACCGCCTGGCGCCATAACTTCTCCATAGGAGGGCGTAGCCTCCTGTGGCGGCGCAACGATCACAAGGCGTCGGATAAAACCTTTATGGCGAGTCTCGTAAATCCCGCCCAGATATTTCCCAGAATATTGCGGCAGGCCGCCGTGGTGGCAGCGGCAGACTGCCGGAGCCCCGGGCCGCCGCACGAGTAATGAATAAATGAATGTCGCTGGTAAATATTCCCGCCGAGTGCTGCCGCCCAAGGCATGTTTACTTATTTACTAATTACACTCCACAAAAAATGGCCGCCGCTTTGCATCAGAGCTCTGGTTTTCAGGCGACTTCCGATTTTTCCTGCAAATTGGAAATCCAATAAGGCCGCACGGCTTTTTGAAAGGACGTAATAAAAGGCAATGGTTTTGCTTATGTATTCTTTTCGTGGTCTGCGGAATGTTTGCTCATAAATTAGGTGGTTCCTGGATGCTTCCGTCTTGCCCATGACAGATATTTTAATCAGAGGCGCCGAGAACTAGGCGAAAGGAGCCAATGAGCCATAGCCATGCTGTCTGATGTTTTATTTCCCGCAAGTGACAGGGAGGGAACTTTTCACTCTTAATATAATGAATATATTGAGAAATTCGTTTGCTACTTTTTTTCCCGCTTTTCACACACACACACACACACACACACACAGACACAGACACAGACACACAGACACACAGACACACAGACACACAGACACACAGACACCACACACCACACACACATACATCTGTGTGGTTACGGGGATAAGAGCGCCAGACAAGGCAGGCCATTCTGTGGTCGGGCGTTCGATACTCGACCCCGCTCACTCCCGGAGACTTTTTAACCCCTTGTGATCCAGAACGTAAAATTTCCAATGTAATTTAGCTACCATTAGACGATCTTAATGAATATAAACAATGTTTTATAGATATTACCTGCTTAGTATCCTTGTCCACAATCTAATTTGGTTTATTTAGTTACTTTTCGTAATTTTATGGCTAACAACAGACGATTATATAACTAAGGAAGCATTATATCATTAGCATTATATAGCTATGGAAAGATCTGGGCGTGAAGGGATTAATGAAAATTGCGGGCGGTTATTGTCCCCCTTGAGCAAGGATGTGTGTCGATCGGTCACTACGAGCTCCAAGCTCTTTCCGGGAGGGTAAAACTGGCAATCAGGAATCCAGCTCGCGGGGACAATACCGTGGGTGAACACACACACACACACACACACACACACACACACACACACACACACACACACACACACACACACACACACACACACACACACACACACACACACACACACAAACACGCACGCACGCCGCACGCCGCACGCACACACACACACACACACACACACACACACACACACACACACACACACACACACACACACACACACACACACACACACACACACACACACACACACACACACACACACACACACACACACACACACACACACACACACACACACACACACACACACACACACACACACACACACACACACACACACACAGGAACACGACAGCTATTACCCTGGCCATCGGATTTGTCGCCTCGTGTATTTCTGCTTCCCATTCCCATTCTGCCCTTGGCCTCGTTCTGTGCCAGCCCGGCCCTTCAGACTCCCTCTCGGGGGGCTCACAGTTGCTTCTCATGCTCATCTTTCAACCATTTTGACAGAGTTGCTGATATAACCCGTTAATACAAATTAATAACCCACGCCAATCCAATACTCCTGACGAGGACTACAGACGCTCCTATCAACAACTAGTCTCACATTCACAACGAACAGACACAAAATGTTTCTCATAACTTTGTAAGCGGAATGATGTGTGAGTATCCCTCGTGGAGTCAAGGCGCCACTCAGAAGATATATTAAAACACTCGCGTGGTGTCTGGGTTCCCATGGTGCAGTGAGTCAGGTGAGGCGGCTGACAGGCGTCCAGGCGCACCACGTCTTCACCTTCATGTTTTGTAGCCAGAGTGTTGTAGAGTGTAGAGCGCATACTGGAACGGAAGTGTCTGTAGCTACTTGTGACTATATTTATGACCTTGGAATTGTCTCGTTGGATAGGGGGCAAAGACGGTGTCCCACATTCTCCCCTTTTATTACGCTGTTATAGATCAGCCGCAGAAATAAAAACAAATAAAAAAATCCGACAAAGGCATCCTACAGGAAGGTACTATTTTCTATGCGTCTTGTTAGTGATATACGCTGTCAGAAACAAGAAGAGGGAGAGAATGCGTTAATATACCTGGCTATAGACACACAGATGCATCGTAACGTGGCAATGAGGTGGAGCTAAACAACAACCTCAGTTCCCAATCGTCACGTCCTGTCGCCAAGCGCTGTACCGTAAATGTTACACAGAATTACATAGAAACACTTAAGATTACATGTGATGGAGTCTTTGGTCACCTCACCATACAAAGGACATTCTAAAATTTAATGGATCTTTTGGCCAGGAGAGTTTTGACTTAACAGCAATTTGGGCTCTGTAATAAGTTTATTCGAAAAATACAATTTACAATTCTCTCAGTAGTTTTACAAGCTTAGAAGACACTTTGTAGAAATGTATGTGTACTATCGGTGTGTCCATGTGTAACTCAGGTTAGAGCCTCGCTGATGGGCAGACCTTTGTCCATTGGGTTAGTGAATCATTAATGTCTTGGCGGAGAGGAAATGTTTTTGTATTGATTTTTCTGTTCCGTCTCTTCATGATCATTAGTCGTAACGGCAAGACATTTTCTGCTCCATACCTTTCATCACGGTGTGTGCGTGGATGTGTGGAGGGTGAGCCATTCACGGGGATGCACCTTTTTGGAACGATCGTTTTTACTAACAACCTTGTCATTAGTGATCGTGTGCAATATCGGCATGGCCAGAAAGGGACGGAGGAGAGAAGAAAATAAGGGAGAATGTTTGTTGAGATGAGACCGTGAGAGAGGAAGGAATAAGAAGAAAGGAGAGAAGAGAGGAGGACATACAATTTAATATGGGTTTACTTGGCTTTTTGCTAATTAATCTTGAAGAAAACAAGACTATAAAGCGTCTATTGGATCACATTTGAATACTCGGCTTCTGAGACATCTCGTCAACATTTAAATTTATGTAAAACAAATTTCTTTAGAATGATATATAACTTGAGTCAGATCCATTGCTTTCGAAGTCTCTTTTTGAAACTTATATTTTTTTGATAACCGAGGAATGGAATTAACAAACAACTAAAATTATAGATTCATATTTTTGCGACTGTGATCGAGTCTTTCTGAAACTTTTGTTTATTTATTTTTTTGATAACCCAGGAAAGGAATAAACAAAAGACCAAAATTTTAGATTCAATTTCTGCCGCTGTGATTGGTGACGTCAGGTGCGTCCAGTGATAGAAGCTTTCATTACGGGGCTTTGTGAAGGACAGCGACGAGAACCGTGAGAGGACGCGGACGACATCACTTCGACGGCGCCTCATCAGGGAGTCCTGGGAAGTAATGAGACACGGAGGGTGTTTATTTGTGTTGCCGTGACGGTGACGGTGACGGGACAGACATAGGAGTAATAAACATGTCCAGGTATTTGATTTGATTGAAGTCTGGAGGAAGAGGCAGGGAGTGGATGTGGCATTCCCTCCTCCCCCCTCCTCCCGCCTGCGACACACAACATAATCTGAACCATGGTCTAAATAGTAGAGGTCAGCCAGACAACTCGTCTCGGGTGCGACAGTGACATCACTTCCGTTTGTAGCGAGACCCGAAGAGCGGTGATCGGGATGCGAGGAGGGCGACAGTGACGTCACTCTTCTTGACGTGTGATGTCACGACTTCTTATCCAAAAGCTTAACTTATCAAAAACTCTTTCATTCATAGAAAATTTCAAAATCTTTCTGAATGAAACTCCTCTCGTGACTTCTGGCATTTAGCTAATAACATCTCTAACAATTTTTCTTCTTCATCTTCCCCTCCTATGCTTCACCCAGATGGCTCCACAGCTGTCTCATCTATTTCTAAAGCTGAATTCTACTCAAAACTTTGCTTAAAATTCCTCTCTGGTTGATGAAGGGCTTGTTCCTCCTCTTCCATCCTCTGACTATATTATGCCTGTTATTAAGATCCTTCGTAATGATGTTTTCTTTGCCCTTTCTGGCCAAAATCCTCAGAAGGCTTACGGTCCTGACGGAGTCCCTCCTATTATTCTCAAAAACTGTGCTTTTGTTATTGCACCCTGCCTGGTCAAACTTTTCCGTCTTTGTCTATCTACTTCCACCTTTCCTTCTTGCTGGAAGTTTGCTCACATTCAACCTGTTCCTAAGAAAGGAGACCGTTCTAATCTTTCAAACTACCGTCCTATTGCTTTGACTTCCTGCCTTTCTTAAGTTTTTGAAACTACAGTATACTTAATAAGAAGATTCTGAAGTATCTATCTACTCACAATCTTCAATCATATCGTCAGTACGGTTTCCGTAAAAGGCGATCTACTGGCGATCTTCTAGCTTTCCTAACTGAATCTTGGTCATCCTCCTTTAGGGGTTTCGGTGAAAATTTTGTTGTTGCCCTTGACATATCAAAAGCTTTTGATAGAGTCTGGCACAAATCTTTAATTTCCAAACTACCCTCATTCGGTTTCTATCATTCTCTCTGTAACTTCATCTTAAGTTTCCTTTCAAACCGTTCTATTGCAGCTACTGTAGACGGACATTGTTCTTCTCCTAAATCTATCAATAGTAGTGTTCCCCAGGGTTCTGTCCTATCACCCACTCTCTTTCTATTATTCATTAATGATCTTCTAAGTCTAACTCAAAGCCCTATCCACTCCTACGCTGATGATTCTACCCTGCATTTTTCAACGTCGTTTATTAGACGTCCAACTCAACAGAAACTAAGTGATTCACGGAGAGATGCCACCGAGCGCCTAACTTCTGATATTTCTATAATTTCTGATTGGGGCAAAGCAAACCTTGTTTTGTTCAATGCCTCAAAAACCCATTTTCTTCACCTATCTACTCGACAAAACCTACCAGATAACTATCCCCTCTTCTTCAATGACACTCAACTGTCTCCTTCTTCTACAATGAACATTCTTGGACTATCCTTTACTAAAAATCTGAACTGGAAATCTCATATCTCATCTCTTGCTAAAACAGCTTCTAAGAAGTTAGGTGTGCTGTGGCGTCTGCGTCCATTTTTTTCTTTCTCCCAGTTGCTTGCTCTCTACAGGGGCCTTATCCGCCCATGTATGGAGTATGTCTCACATGTTTGGGGAGGATCCACTCATACAGCTCTCCTAAACAGCTAAGGTTTCAAAGCTTAAGCAGTCAAAGCAGTCAGTTAAGCAAAAGCTATTCGTCTCATCAACTCACTTTCTCTGACTGACTGTCTTCAATTAAATCAATCTGATCAATCTTTAAATCACCGCCACAATGCTGCTTTTCTTGCTATCTTCTACCGTTATTTTCATGCTCACTGCTCTTCTGAACTTGCTAACTGCATGCCTCCCCTTTCCCTGGGCCTCGCTGCACAAGACTTTCTACTCATTCTCTTTCTCATCCCTATTCTGTCCATCTTCCTAATGCAAGAGTAAATATCAGTATCTTCACTCTTTCATCCCCTTCACGGGTAAACTCTGAAGCTCTCCTTGTTTCTATTTTTCCACCTTCCTACGACTTAAATCTTTTCAAGAGAGGAGTGACAAGACACCTCCCGAACTAAATTGGCCCACCCCCCTTATTTTATTCTCTTACTGTCTTCTTTATAGGGACTGGCAACTAAGCGGACTTTGTGTTACTTCTTTTATTTTGTCCTTGGCCAGTCCTTTGTGATGCAAAAAAAAAATAGAAAGAAAATATGGATACTTCTTGGATGTAATATGTATTTCGGGCACTATGACATCCGCTCAGAGAATCGACTTTTGAACCTTTAGTCACGATTACGTAACATCAGCCTTACAACATAGCCTTCTTTACCTCGTCATGACACTTGAATTCTTCCTTAGTTACCTTAGCCTTACGTAACATTGGGCTTCTTACGTTACGATCTCGGGCTTTTTTACAACACGATT
>JACEEZ010000213.1:25000-47500 GCA_016584305.1 Chionoecetes opilio
CCGGCTCAACCCCCCCCCCCCCCCAACAGTCTGGGAGGCACCGGCGATGGGAGGAGTGAGGTCATGACGGGGGACACCTGGCCGGCCCTGAATGCATGGAGGGTGCGTAAACCGGGAGCGGGAGGGGATGACGTGACTCCCCCTTCCCCTTACCTCTCCCCCACATCTGCCCTGCAGCCGCCACCTCGGCCCTGTCTCTCTCCCCAATCCCAGCGTGATGGAGACCACTCACCGCAGATGCCCTCACTGAATGCTGTTGGTGGCGGTGTACTTTCTGAAGTGCTCCGGGCCTTTTCTAAAAAGTTTGCAAGTTTGGAAAAGACAGTAAATCTCTTGATGGAAACGAAGACCAATGCAGAAAAGGTGGAAAGTGAATGTGACGTGCGAAGCGCAGATAGCAGTATGCTGGGTGAAGCCAGTGTCAGGGGTAGAGTTCACAGTGCGGTGGGTACTGAATGCAGTGTGGGCAACGAGGCCCGTTATGATACGGGTGCAGTTATCAATGTTATATGTGACAATAGTAACGTGATTGGTAATGAGCGCTCTGTAAGGGGTGAGGTCCGTAGTGTGGAGGGTAGAGAAAGTGGTGTGAGTGGTGGAGAGCGTAGAGCGTTAAGCAAAGAACGCTCTGTGTCCAGTGTGCGAGCTGAGGACAACAGGGTTGCAACACAGTGCACGGTACAAATAAAGGGAAAGGAAAAAACCCTGCACAGCCATATGCTCATGGTTCATGGCATTGATAATGTCAAAGGTTTCTTAGAAAAATGCAAAGATAGTGACGACGGAAAAGAAAAGATTATGAAAGGTTGGATGGTGCTACAGAAACAAATGGATATGTTTGTCACGCTGATGGAGAGCATAACGACAGGTGAGCCGGACACTGATTTGGAACATGGATGTAAATAGTCTCACAGTGCTCTCTTGGAATGTTCAGTCTCTCACCTCCAGCAGACTTGCTGATGTACACTACTATGTCACACAGCACAACACTGACATAATACTTCTGCAGGAGACCGGGGATAAATGTGGGACAGCCCTTAAGCTAAATGGTTATGTAGGGTATCACCTCCAGGCCTCGGTGGGTGTAAGAGTCTCCACTTATGTAAAGAACACTATTCCGTCCGTGCTTTTAGAGGCTCCTGACAAAAGGGATGGTATTGAGAGTGTCTGTGTTGAAGTTCATTTTCAGGATTGTGTTATGAATGTGATCAATTTGTATGTGTCCAGTAATTGCTTTGGTGTGACTGCTCTTCCTGATCCCATATTCCAGGGTGTCATGACGCTGGTGGCTGGGGATCTCAATGCCAGGCACAGGTCACTAGAATCAGGAGGGAAAACTAATGTTAACGGTACACGCTTGGTTCAGTTCTTGAGTGACTTCCCTCAAGCCCGATTACTGGGCTCCCAAGAAGCAACGCACATACAGGGAGGGAGATTCGATTACGCTTGCTTAGTTAACTATCAGGGGGCGACTGGCATTAGCAACGTAATCAGTGATCTGCTGAGTGATCATTTTGCTATCGGGATCAGACTACCTTTAACGAAAAGAAAGGTACACTGTGACAGAAAGCGCCTGTCTTTGCCAAAGGATAAGGTTGACCACTTTATCTCAAAAACTTCACTCTGGTATGATAATTATCGTCCAACCTGCATTGATAATTTCTATCGTGACATGGTTTGCGCTATTGAGACAGTTCTTTGTGATAATCAGCACGCAGCAAAACAAAGGTACACAAGGTCAAGGGCTAAACAGTATTCAAACGACAAAGTGTTGCAGGGACACTCGCGAATGTTACGGGTGGCGCATAAAAAATGGGTAGAATCTGGACAGGATGCTGCTATCAGGGACACACTCCTAGAGACAACTAAGATATGCGGGATCATGAGGAAGGAAACACGCGGCGAGTACTGGAAGCAATTTGCAAACAAAGTGGGTAATTGTAATAATGTCTCTGAAATATGGAGGGCAGTTAACAAAGTCAGGGGGAAGAGAGTCAACTTTGTGGCACACCCACACCCAGAGAAGCTAGCAAATGAGCTTATAACAAAGTGGGCATTCGAGGCTAGTGCTGCCAGTCTTCCTCAGACTGTAAACGATGCGGAAGGAGAATGGGAGGTTGAGAGGAGATCCTCTATCCTCACTGCCCTAAACGTGGGAGATGAAACAGATGCGGATATTACACAGGATGAATTGTTGCGAGCCATAAAACACGGAAAATCTACTGCTCCAGGAGCTGATGGTATTAGCTATAAAATACTTAACTGCTTGGCTGGTATACACGACGGACCACTGTTACGACTATTTAACATGAGTTTTAGGGAAGGAAGGCTGCCCAAAGCATGGAAGGAGGTGATCATAATCCCTGTCCCTAAGGTCAGTGGAGGCTATAGACCGATATCATTAACAACATGCTTTTCTAAAATGATGGAGAGAGTCCTCTTGGAGAGATTAATATATAAAGTAGGCGACGACATCAGCGATAATCTGTTTGGTTTCATTAAGGGGAAGGGAACAGCTGATGCTGTTATAAGGTGTTTATCCCATGAGTCTGATTACTGCCGCGTCTTTATAGACTTAAAAGGCGCCTTTGACAAGGCCATAGGTGAAGTTATACTGTATGAACTTGCTACTATGGGTGTGGGTGGCAGGCTCCTCCACTGGATAGGCGACTATCTCCATGGCAGGAAGGCGAGAGTCCTGTTTCAGGTTCGCTGTCTGACCAGAAAGCATTTACTCTTGGCACTCCTCAAGGTGGTGTGTTAAGCCCCATGTTATCCAATATTTTGATGAATAAAGTTGACTTCTTTAGAGCTATCTCACAATGTAAATGCTGTGATTTACGCTGACGACATCCTCCTTCAGAGTAGAGATGTACATAATATGCAAATTGCCCTAGACAAGTTCACGATTGTGACCCAGAGAATGGGTCTCGTGTTAATGAGGAAAAAACAAAATTTCAATGTCGAGCAGTTGGATACAGATAGACCTAACTGTCAACAACAAAAACGTTGCAAGAGTGAGATGCTATAAGTATCTCGGAATGTATGTTGGATAGTCAGCTGATAGTAAAGATGCGGAGCTGACCCACCTGGTAACGCAGTGTAGAGTTCCTGTGCTGAGGACCATGTACATCAGCACTATCAGGTCTTTAATAGATTACGCTAACCCTGTCCTCTCTTGCTTTGGCTCGGGAAGGATGGAAACACTTGAAAAGCTGCAAAATGCTGCCATGAGTATCATCCTAAACTGCCCTAAAAATGCGATGGTAGACTGCATGAGAATGGAACTCAGCCTCCCTGCTCTCAAAGACAGGGTCTCCCAAGTTAACTCGGCAGCTGCCGTAAGGCATATGAGGGCCAAGGGAGGTGCCACATTAGTTGAAAGTGTCACCAATGGACTTGCTGGGCTCACAACTTTTAGGAAACAGGGCCGGAGAGGATATTTAGCTACGCTAGTGAGAGATAGATAGGCTAGGTATGACCTGATGAACAGCTGTGAAACAAAGGGACGACATAAGAGGCTCCCTCCGTGGCAGTACACACTAGTCTAGTCGTCCAGTGGACCCCACGTGCACCCCATGGACAATCTAATGAGACCTACTTTTTTAGATGCACAAATATGTCTAGAAAACAAAAATCAATGTTAACACTGTCAACTAATGTCCCATGGGGTTCGTATCTTGGACTTCGTCGATCGCGAAATATTTAACTTGCTCGAAATGACCAAAATGTCCATAAAATCACAAATAATGTAGTTACAAATTTAATTTTGGTGCCCACGTGACAAGAATAACATGGCCTATTGTAATAAGAACAATTAATGCAGTAATTGGTACAAGTTTAGTCATGGAACGGCAAAAACCTAAAAAAAGGCGGAAAAATTACTTCGGTTTCGCCGACAACTTTCAACATAAATGACAATAACTTCACTAATATACAACATACTGTTCAGTTTAACATATCAAAATAATCGTCTATTATTCCCCCATCTAATGCAGTCAAACAATTGACATACATATATGACTATCATACATTAATTGTTACCAATGTTACTCACCCCCCTAGTGAAAATTTATGTTGTCAAATACAAACATTCGTGAAAAGTCAGAAAACAATGTTTCCTTTCTATTAAACTTTAACAAGTGATGTAGGGCAGCTAGGTACGCTGTCAGTAGAAGTGAGTAATTGACATTTGGTATAATTACAAATAACTAAGTCAAAATCATATTAGCTTTTCTTATAATTTTAAATATACCGGTGAAAACGGAACCTGATGACAGTTAATATTATTAAACAGCTACGTATTTATCAGTCTATCATAGTATAATAATATAATCATGATAATAGTCATTCATCATCAAGTCCATCATAGTCTGGATACTCCTGCTCATCCTCTGAATCAACAGTCTCCAGCAAGTCTGCCAGTGACGATGGTAGGATGGGCCCACATGACCACACTGGCTCCAAGATTCCTTGTCCTGTTTTCTCCCAGCCTTGCCCAGCATCATATGGCTTGGGTCTCGAGAAAATTGGTTGATGAGCACGCTTGTAACATGCCACCCTGTAGTTCACACGCTGTATGTGAGGGATGAGGGAGTCCTGACAGGGAGTCTGTGGTATCCTATCATCTCCAAGTCAACGCCTTCGAGAGTCTCTGGTATCTGAGCACACGCTGCTTCCATACGGCGAGGTGAATTGGGAGATTCAGCCATTCGATTTTCACGGATTTCATGTAGATATGCTAATTTTTCATCTGGGTTTCCTCTCACATTTCTGAAAGATGTCAAGGGGCCATAGTCTCGGATGTCTATTGCGTGTACGATACATGATGGGCATTTAGGGTTTTCAGATTTGGCTGATATTTTGTCGCTTTTTCGTTGTCCTCGTGCTAGCCATGATTTAGTTCAGTTATATTCCACCACCAGAAAAAACTACGGATGTACCACACAGAATGTTAGGTCACTGACATACCATCTACACTATCACTATCACCGATGCATCTAAGGAGAAGGAAAGTAGTGTTAATTGACATCGTATACAGGTTAGCGATACACATGAGCAATACAGTATTGTATGAGAAACAAACATATATATATATATATATATATATATATATATATATATATATATTATATATATATATATATTATATATATATATATATATATATATATATATATATATATACAATATATGTACATATATGACATGACATATGGAGCAAAACAGTGTTTACAAATGGCAACTGAACAATACTAAGTTGTATTATCTATATAGGTGCCCATGATTAAATGGTAAAATTTAATATAAAACTAAGTTTTATCGAATGTATGTATTTGATGTAAGTAAAGTTTCACTAGGGGGGGGGGTTACATTGCTAACAATTAGTGTATGATAATCATATATGTATGTCAAGTTTTTGCCGTTCCATGACTAAACTTGTACCAATTACTGCATTAATTGTTCTTATTACAATAGGCCATGTTATTCTTGTCACGTGGGCACCAAAATTAAATTTGTAACTACATTATTTGTGATTTTATGGACATTTTGGTGATTTCGAGAAAGTCAAATATTTCGCGATCGACGAAATCCAAGATACGAACCCCATGGGACATTAGTTGACAGTGTTAACATTGATTTTTGTTTTCTAGACATATTTGTTCATCTAAAAAAGTAGGTCTCATTAGATTGTCCAGGAGGTGCACGTGGGGTCCACTGGGCTACTAGACTACACAAGTAACCATAATAATATCGCCACTGGATAAGAAAAAGCACATGTATGCTCCACATGAACTTAATTACATTTTTTTGGGAGAAAATTTCACCTTTCTGGCAGGCGAACAGTACACATGTGTGGTGTGACGGGTCTGTCATGGAGAGTGGCAGGGCCGGGTGTGGTATTCTGGTGAGGCAGTATGATGTACATGGCGTGGTCACGGACACCCATCATGCTTATAGACTGTCTGATGCTATTTCCTCCACTCAGGCTGAGCTCTCCGCCCCTACTCCTTGGCCTTGGGAAAGTCAAGGATGGTGGTGGGGACACATATTTTTTTGTAGACAGCAGGGGAGCTCTGGAATCCCTCAGGAGTCCACACCCTGTCTTTGAGGAGATATTGAACGAGTGTATGGGTATTTTGCAGGGCATTGAAAGGACAGGTAGATCCGTGACCTTCATTTGGGTGCCATCCCATGTAGGGATAACTCTCAATGAAAGGGTGGATGACATCGCCAAGCAGGCAACGTGCAGGGACTCAGTAGATATTCAGGGCACACTGTCCATGAGACAAGTCAAGACTCAGATTAGGGACATTCAAAACGACACTGACAAAGCCAGGATAGAAAACAAATATGCCAACTCTAGTATAGTGTGCTCATGGCACACTATACAAATGTTGCACTGCAGACACACTTCTCATACGGCACACACAGAAATAAATGGAAAGACATGTACAGTCTTCATGAGACTAAGGTTGGGGTCCCCCTATTACTGGGAACTGGGAATGAACGTGCCCGAGGACGACAAAAAATGTAGATTGTGCCAGCAGCTCAGGTCCCACACCTTACACCACTACATACTGCAGTGTCCATCTTTGACAACATTCAGACATCCCGATATAGATAATGTCACGGACCAAGTTATCTGGTTGACAAACAACGGTCAGGTTGATGCGGCATTACGGAAAACCAGCCTCCAGCGTCTTATGGGATCAGGATAAGTGCAACGGCAAAATAGTAGATATAGTAAATATGGATAAAAATGCAATAGTATATGTATGTGTGTATGTATATGTGTATATGTATGTATATGTGTATATGTATGTATATGTCTGTATATGCATGTATGTGTGTATATGTATATCTGTATATGTATATGTGAATGTATATGTATATGTGTGTGTGTATGTATGCGTGTATAACTATATGTATGCATGTGTATGCATGTGTGCATGCATGTGTATGTATGTATATGTATGTGTATGTGTGTATGTATGTATGTATATGTGTATGTAGTGTGTATATATGTATGCATATGTATATATGCATATGTGTATGTATGTATGTATATATGTATGTATGTGTGTATGTATGTATCTATATCTGTATATGTGTATGTGTATGTATAATGTATATGTGTATATATATATATATATATATATATATATATATATATATATATATATATATATATATATATATGCATATATATATATATATATGTATTTGTATATATATATATATATATATATATATAATATGGGATAATAGTATAAAATAAAGTAAAATAATAGTATATGTTATAGATGGTAATGTAATGGTAGGTATATTTATGTATAATGCTGGACAGCCTAACTTTTATGTAAGTCATTCTTATCACATTTATGCAGTATTTAGTAATGTACGTATGATCAGTATGCTCAGGGTGGGGACTGCCTAAGCACCCACGTCCTTTTGGGACAACGGTATATCCCTCTCATGTGTGTCTCTAAGTAGGCCTTAGTACATATGTGTCTGTATGTACTTCTTTGTCCTAATAAATGTATCAAATCTAATCAAATCAGCCTCCCCCCTGCCAGCCTCCCACCCCAGCCTCCACCCCTGCCAGCCTCCCCCCCAGCTTCCCACCCCAGCCTCCCCCCTGCCAACCTCCCACCCCAGCCTCCCCCCTGCCAGCCTCCCACCCCAGCCTCCCCCTGCCAGCCTCCCACCCCAGCCTCCCCCCCAGACAGGCTTCTTGGGGGCTCCACCGAGAAATCAAGAGTGCTTTGTGCCTGTAAACTTTTCACTAATGAGATGCATAAAACATTCTCCCCCTAAAGTTTGCACGAACAGCGACGTAAAGAGTGTAAGTTTGTGGCGGTGATGGTGGTGGTGGTGATTGTGGTGGTGGTGATAGTAGTGGTGGGGGTGATAGTAGTGGTGATAGTAGTGGTGATAGTAGTGGTAGTAGTGGTAGTGGTGGTGGTGGTGATAGTGGTGGTGGTTATAGTGGTGGTGGTGGTGGTGGTGATAGTGGCGGTGGTGATAGTAGTGGTGGTGATAGTGGCGGTGGTGATGGTGGTGATAGTGGTGGTAGTAGTGGTTGGTGGTGATAGTGGTGGTGGTGATAGTGGTGGTGGTGATAGTGGCGGTGGTGATAGTGGTGGTGGTGGTGATAGTGCAAGTTAAAAAAGAGTGAGAAAAGAATGTTAAGAAAAAATATAAAATCAGGACTTATGAAACGCCCCTGCGAGGTGTCTTTCTCCCCTTTGAGATCGTTTCACGTCGTCTGCAGAAGGAGATAATGGAGACGGTGCCCTCGGAAAAGTTTTATGGCCGCTACCGGGGACCTAAAAAACGACGGTCTGTTTCCTCGTTTTAAGCCACTATGGGCCTTGTGGGTCGCTGCCTTGGCGGGGCTCCATGCTGTCTTGTGGTCGTGAATGTGTGACACCTTTTAATAACATAACATAAGGAAGCTACAAGAGGCCGTAAAACCTATACGTGGTAGTTCCAATTTTCTTAAAAGCTTCTTATCGCCTTCAAAATTTCTTGTAATGGCTAATTAGGAACGTATTTCTATATGAGCTTGTAGGAAGGTATTTGTGAGTGTGTATGTGATGCGTTTGAGTGTGTATCATGAGGGGCGTCATGGGAAAGGGGAGGGAGGGGGGAAAGGGAGGGAGGGAGAAAGGTAGGGGAAGGAACAGAAATTGCATTACCATTAACTTATGCATCTTGAAGTGAGTGCGTGTGTGTGTGTGTGTGTGTGTATGTGTGGTTGAGGGTGTGTGTGTGTGTGTGTGTGTGTGTGTGTGTGTGTGTGTGTGTGTGTGTGTGTGTGTATGTGTGGTTGAGGGTGTGTGTGTGTGTGTGTGTGTGTGTGTGTGTGTGTGTGTGTGTGTGTGTGTTGTGTGTGTGTGTGTGTGTGTGTGTGTGTGTGTGTGTGTGTGTGTGTGTGTGTGTGTGTGTGTGTGTGTGTGTGTGTGTGTGTGTGAATTACATAAGTCAGACGGTAAAAATTAGTTTATTTCTTTGAGGTTCTAGATCTGAGGTTTGAGATTGGTTTCAGGCGACGCCAGAAACATTAACCGCCTCTGTCCCCCTTTTTTTGTTTATAATTCGTTGGCTTTTTACTGTTTCTAAACTATATTGTTACAGATTTTATTTTTTGTTATGTTTTGTTTTCCTCTATCGTCTTTTTGGGTAGAAAAAAAAGAGGTTCATAACTATTATATATTCAAGATGCAAATGATGAGACGTGGTGGTAATGGTGATAATCGAGACTGCAAAAACACAATTCCTTAATAGTTATGCATAGAGCCATTAAATCTTTGACAGCTGATATTCTTGTTTTCTGTCTCTGGTTCATTTTCCCTTGTTGCCTAAATGAATTAAAACCTAACGATGCATTTTAAATTAAATTCCTTCTCATAGACCTGTGTTTCTTAACCTTTTTACCACCACGCCCCTTTAGTAGTGGGTCCTTGCCTCCATGCCCCCCCCTTCTTCACTTCTTCAACCAAGATATCCAAAATAATCCTGAATCAGAAAGAAAAACTGAAAAAATGCGTATCTGTAGCACTTATTGTGCACATAATTATTCATTAATACCAAGCTAATAATGGTAATAATAATTATAATAATAATTATAATAATAATAACAATAATAATGATGATATCGATAAGGATAATGATAATGATAATGATGCAATACTTGCTTCTCTGTACCGACTTTCTTCGCTCACCCTCGCGAGCGAGCTTCATGATAAACCGACGGCAGAGCTTCAAGTTAAATACTTGACAGTTCTTCTTTTACTCTCTCTTGGCTCACGCCCACCTAGGTAATTTAATTACCCACGTTCCCCAGGTAGAGAACCGCTGTCATAGACAGTAGTCGTTAGGGAAGGAAATGCTAAAGACTCCAATGTAACTAACTGCCAAGGAATTAAAGTAGCCTAGTCTGTATTTTCTTCCATCTTACATTATGTCAAGACCATCTCTGAGTGACATCATCGTACTGCCGGGCAAATCTGGGGAAGAAACCACCAATAGTTAAAAATAGATGCTGGTACACGCGCTCAATTACAGGTTAATTCAATGTTTTAGTTAATGTCTACCTGTGCCTCAATCCCAGCTACTTCAAAGACATTAGAAGCAATGATAACATGAACGTCAACACTGAAAGACACGATACACAACTCATTTTAATATCAAAGAGAACCGCCTTTACCTCGGCCCCTTCATTTCAGCCCCCTTTCCCATCCCTCCCATCAAAATGACCAACCACCTCCTCACATCTGCTGTCCATCCAAAAACATATCAATACGGAGAGAAAAAAAAGTTATCATCTAGCTACCTTTCCCTTCGACCGAGTAGCCCTCTAAAATGAAAGCTCTGGGGAGGCTTTCAAAGTCGTGTTCTGGCCAGGTAGAACTCCAATTAGTGGTTTAAGGGCTCAGGTAACAAGGCCTTTCCACAAGAGTCGCCAGGTAACGAGGCCAATTACAGGACGGAAATATCGCAAAGTAAAGAAACGCTGTGACAGGATCCACAGAAACCGCCGAAAACCCCTCGTAAATGTGATCATAAAATCGAGTGTTTCCTTCCGTCGTTCCGTGATTGTGTTAGAGCGTCGGTGGCAACAATGGAGAGAGAAGAAGAGAGGAGAGAGAGAGAGAGAGGAGGGGGAGAGAGAGAGAGAGAGAGAGAGAGAGAGAGAGAGAGAGAGGGGAGAGAGGAGGGGAGAGAAGAGGGGAGAGAGAGAGAGAGAGAGAGACGAGAGAGAGAGAGGAGAGAGAGAGAGAGAGAGAGAGAGAGAGAGAGAGAGAGAGAGAGAGAGAGAGAGAGAGAGAAGGAGGAAGAGAGAAGGAGAGGAGAGAGAGAGAGAAGAGAGAGAGAGAGAGAGAGAGAGAGAGAGAGAGATGAGAGAGAGAAGAGAGAGAGAGAGAGAGAGTAGAGAGAGAGAGAGAGAGAGAGAGAGAGAGAGAGAGAGAGAGAGAGAGAGAGAGAGAGAGAGAGAGAGTCTTATGTACTTATATATTTTTGTTTTTAAGAGACTATTTTTCTTCCTCCTCCTCCTTCCTTTTTTTTCTATTTCTTCTTCTTCCTTTATCAATTAAGTGATTAATTAGACCAGTGGAGCATTTCCTTTCCTGTCCTTTTAGCCTCTCTCTCTCTCTCTCTCTCTCTCTCTCTCTCTCTCTCTCTCGTCTCTCTCTCTCTCTCCTCCGTCTCTCTCTCTCTCTCTCTCCTCCTCTCTCTTCATCTGTCTCTCTCTCTCTCTCTCTCTCCTCTCCCCCCCCCCCCCCTTTCCATATTACACCTTTACTAAGCGTATTTCTGATGACGTGTGGGTCGTGTCAAGACAAACACCACCGTCTCCTTCAGCATTGCGATGTTGAGGTAGGTGAAGGGAGACACGTATTCCAAGACTGTCGTAATAAGAGGACAGGGAGGGCATTCCAGGCGGGTAGACGGATGGGGTTCAGGTGAGCTAGGATGGCAACCCCTATCCTGTCAATCTTGCCTTCCCTATACTGAGTCTCTATAAGTATGTATATCCCTATAAGTCCCTATGTATAGTATAGCCCCAAGTAGTATGGGTTGAGCCTTTCATCTGTGATTTGTCTGTGTTGGCCGGGATGTTTTATTCAATCATTTTTTTTTAATATGGTTTTGTTTATATGTTTGAGGTCTTTAGGAATGGCTGTGATGTGCCTTTTCTTCAGGACTGTTATTTGTACTACCTGTGATTCGGTCATTGTTCTGTGGTAGTTGTGGTAGTAGTAGTAGTAGTAGGTAGTAGTAGTAGTAGTAGTAGTAGTAGTAGTAGTAGTAGTAGTAGTGTATTATTATTATTATTATTATTATTATTATTATTTAATTAGTAGTAGTAGTGTAGTAGTAGTATGAGTAGTAGTAGTAGTAGTTAGTGTAGTAGTATAGTAGTAAATAGAAGTAGTTGTATTTTAGTTTTAGTTCAAGTTCAGTACATTTTTTATTTCGTAAGGGAACTTACATAGTTTAAGTAGACCCCCCAACACGATATACAACAAGTTAAAATTTTATAGTCATAAACAAACAGTATGATTTGCACATACTTAAATCCTATGGCTTACAGGTATGTATTTACATGAGTTTCACCTTAAAATATCAAACTAAAAATCTCATACAAATACAGATAAAACAAAATTTATGGACAGGTAGTGGATGATGCCTTCTTAAAACCCAACTGCCTAAAATTTAAAGTGAGTTTTTCAGTTAAGAAATTTAAAACATGTTTTCTCAAAATTTTCCCGCAGAAAATGAGGATTGCATCACAGGTCTATAGTTGAGGGAAACATTTGTATTCTTCTTATCCTTGGGTAAAGGAGTAATAGTGCCCCTTAGCAGATCACCGGGAAGATAACAATGTGAATAACACATATTGTAAAACATGGACAAATATTATAAAAAGTCATGTGAAGCATTTTTAAGGAACAGCAGATGAATTCCATCATGGCCAACTCCATCATTCACAGAAGATAAGATATGTTTAATAGTAGCACTAGAAATTCTTAACTTAACTTTTTTTTTTTACAGGCCACATTTCTTTTAAAATTCTTTTTCAGGAAATCTGTCATTCTTTGTTTGAAAGTCCATTGGCTCTTGAGAAAGTTCCTACAAATACTGAGAAATCTTAAATCATCTGAATCCATCAATTATGCCACTAGTTTTTTTCCCTTCCCCTCTCTTTATCGTAGTGTATAGTATGTAGCCCGTAGCGTAGTTTAGTAGTTTTAATGGAAAGAAGAAAAAAAGAGTAAGCGAGGGACGGCGACGAAGAGTAACAGTAACAACATCAATGCTAATAATGATCATATAGTAAAGACATTTATTATTATGATTATTATTATTTTTATTATTATCATTAGTATTATCATTGTTATTACTATCAATTTTCCTATCAATCGTCTTTTTTTTTTCCCCTCTTTCACTCCCCTTTTTTTCAGTCTTGTCAAATCACACTCTAAATTTTCTTGATAATGCTTCATTTTAAAAAACCGGGCGCAGGTAGGGGCTCGATAAACGGGTTTTGGAGATGTGAAAAAAGAGGCAATGATTCCCTCTCGTCTGTCTCCTCTCCCCCTTTTTCTCCCCTACTCCGTAATTCCTCGTTTCGTCCCCCATATCCTCCCCCCCAATCTTTCCCTCTTCCTTTCCTTTTGTCCTCAGCAGTTCCCTATTTCCACCACAAATATTCTAATTTATCTGTGTTAAAGAAATCAATTTTTAAAATTGAACGCCAAAAATTTTGTTCCAAACGATGCTGCATGCTACTTTCCTCCTCCTTCCCTCCCTTTTCCTTCAAACCCCCCTCCCTCTCCTCCTCTCTTTCCTACTTGCCTCCCTCTATTCCCTTTCTGTCCCCACCCCTCCTTTTCCTTCCCTCCCTTCCTCTATATTCTTTCCTACTTACCTCCCTCTATTCCCCTTCCGTCCCCCCCTCCTTTTCCCTTCCCTCTTCTTCCAGCCCACTCTTCCCGCTTACCTGTAACTTGTAATTTGCATCTGAATATTAACAAATGTTTACCTGCTAAACAGTAGCGTTGCGGCACAGATTAAAGTTTTTGCCTCTCGCTCTTGGCCGCGTTTTTTAGAAAAGGAAAGAAGAGGAGGAGAGAGAGAGGGGAGGAAAAAAGAGAGAGAGGAGAGAGAGAGAGAGAGAGGAGGGAGAGAAAAGAGAGAGAGAGAGAGGAGAAGAGAGAGAGGGAGAGTTTTTTTTTTTTTTGGGACGTTTCCCACGGCCCTTTTTGATTTTGTTTTTTGTTGAAGTTCATGTTTTTTTCCCTTTTTTTTTTTTTTTTTTCCCTTTTTTTTTTTTTTTTTTTTTTTTGTTTTTTTTTCCTTTTTTTCCTTTCCTCAGGGGGATTTTAACGTACTCCTTCCTCCCTCCTTTTTCCCTTCGGGGTTTCCCGTTTTGTCTCTGGGGGCCTTTGTTTTCCCTCCTTTTATTTTTTGCCCAAATGCAATGGCCCCCCCCTTTTCTCCCCCCCTCCTCCCCCTCTTCCATTTTCTCCCCCTCTCCCCCCTCCCCTCTCCCCCTCGGGCCCCCCCCCTCCCTCCCCACTTTCCCCACTAGATTCCTTTTCCACCCCCCAAACCCCACCCCCCCACACCCCAACCCCCCCCAAACCCCCCCCCGGGTTCCCCCCCCCCCTCTTCCCCCCCCCCCCCCCCCCCCCCCCCCCCCCCCCCCCTCCCACACTCCAACCCCCCCCCCCCCCCCACACCCCCAAACCCCCCCCCCCCAAAGAAACCCCCCCCAAAACCCCCCCAAAAAAACCCCCCCAAAAAACCCCCCCGGGGTTGAAAAAAAAAAAAAAAAAAACCCAAAGGGAAAAAAAAAAAAAAAAACCCCCCCCCCAAAAAAAAAAAAACCCCCCCCCTTTCCCCCCTTTTTCGGCCTTTTCCCTCTTTCCCCAGAAATTCTCTCTTCCTTTTTCCTCCCATTTTTTTAAAATTTTTCCAAAACCTTTTTCCCCTTCTCTCTCTCCCCCTTTTCCTCCACCCTTTCATTTTTCTCTCTCTCTTTCTCCCCCTGTCCCCCCTCTCGGGGGTTCTCCTTTTTCCCTGCCAAATTGGGGTCACGGCATTCCCCAGGTTCCCTTTCGGGTGGGGGTTTTTTAAAAATTCCAAAAACCGGTTTTGAACGGGCCAAAGGCCCAATAACCCAAAAGAAATTTTCTTCCCGGGTCCTCTCCCCCCAAAAGGTTAACCATTTTCTCCCCTCACTCCTCTCTCTCTCTCTCTCCCCCTCTTCTCTCTCTCCCTCTCTCTCTCCCCTCTCTTCTCCCCTCTCTTCTCTCTCTCTCTCCACCAAAAATCCCCGCTCTTTTTTTATCACTCCTTTCACACACACCACAAAAAAAACCCCCAAACCACCCCAAAAAACACACACACCACACACACAAAAACCCCCACACACACACACACACACACACACCACAACACACAACACACACACACACCCCCAAAACACGTCATACAAAAGGAAAAAACACACACACCAACACAAAAACACACACACCCACACACCCCACAAACACCACACACCACACACCACACACACAAAAACCCCACACACAACAAAATTTCACACCCCACACACACCACACAATCACACACACACACACACAATCACCCCCAAAACCCCAACACAAAGTTCATTTAAAAAGGGCCTTTTAAGTAACAGGGAAAATTTGGGGGGAAATTTAGTAAAAAAAGGCACCAAGAATGGATGGAATTTTGAAAGGGAAAAGGGATAAAAAAAGGGGAAAAAAAGAATGGAAGGAAAGGAGGCAAAGGAAAGGGAAAGGGAAAGGGAAGGGAAAGGGAAGGAAAGGGAAAGGGAAGGGAAAGGAAAGGGAAAGGAATGGAAAGGAAAAGGGAAAGGAGGGAGGGGATGGATGGAGGGATAAGGAAGGAAAGCAAAACACACCTTTAAGGGAAGGGAAAAGGGGGGGAAAAAGTTGAAAAAAGGGAAAATAAAGGAGAAAAAGAAGGGGAAGGAAAGAAGGAAGGACTAGGTGGTAACAACTAATGATAAGTGAAGGAAGGGAGATACAAAATATGAAAATAGATCGAAAGGATGCTGGAAAAAAAGTTGTGGAAATTTTTTGAAACCTAGAAGTGAATTATAAGAAATACAAAGTGATAGCGAATGAAAGGAAATTAGAGACATTTTGTAATTCTAATTTTACTTCGGAAACTAATGAAAAAGTAGAAATTTGAGAAAAAATACGTGAGATCGAGGTGGAATGTTAAATCTGTTTACCTTTCAGTATTGTAATAATAATAATAATAATAATAATAATAATAAAATATTTACTGTGATCCTTTGTACTTCCTTTTTTTCATCCTTTTACCTGTTAAGACTTTTTTCACGTCGTTTCCTTGTTTGTTTGTTTACTTTCGGTTTCCTTCGCTCTTGTGTACCTTTGTCTCGGTTTTTTTTTTTTTTTGCCATTTCTATTTGTCTTCCCCTCTTTTTGTGTTTCTACCTGTCATTATTCTTTTAGTCTGTCTCTCTCTCTGTCTTTCTCTCTCTTTATCTTGCTCTCTCTGTTTGTCCCCCTGTTTTTTTTTTCCCCCCTGTTTTTCTCTCTTTCCGGGTTTTTTTGTCTGTTTTCTCTCTCTTTTTCCTTTTGTCTGTTTTTCTTTTTTTTCCCCCTCTTTGTCTCTGTCTGTTTCCCCTAAACTCTCTCTCTCTTTGTTTTTTCCCGGGCCCGTTTTTTTCTTTTTCCCCTCTCTCTCTCTCTCCCCCCCTTTTTCCTCTCCCTCTTTTTCCCTAACCCCCTCCCTTCTCCTTTTCTCGGTCCTCTCTCTCTCCCTTTTCCCCCTTCGTCCCTCCCTTCTCCCCTCTCCCCCCTTCCCTCTCTCCCCTCTCTCTCTCCTTCTCCTCCCCCCACTCCCCCTCTCCCCCCTCCTCTCTCTCTCTCTCTCCTCTCTCCTCTCCCTCTCCCTTTTCCCTTCCCCTCCCCAATTTTCCTTCCCTTTCCCCTTTCTTTCTTTCCCCTCCTCTCCTCTTATCCCCCCCTGGGCCCCACTTCCCCCCGGTTCCCTTTTCCCTTTTTTTTTTTGTTTTTTCGTTTTGTTCTTTTTTCTTCCCCCCACCCCCCCCCCCTTGATTTTTCTTGCTTTTTGTCCTTCATCTCCCTCCTTCCTCCTTTTTATTTTTTTTTTCTTCCTTTGCCCCTTTTTTTTCTTCCCCGCCTTTTTTCATTTTTTGCCCACAATGGGTTTTTTCCTATCAGGACCCTTTTTTTTTTATTTATTAACCCCCTTTTTTTCATTTTACCACCAACCCCCCCACCCCAACCCATTGGGATTTTTTCCAACCCCATACCCTGGCCCTTTTTAAAACCCCAACATTTTTTTCTCCCCCCACATTTTTTTTCACCACCCCACAACAAACCCCCAAAACCCGTTTTATTTTTTCCCCCCACCAACCTGTACCCTCCCCCCCACCACACACCCTGTCATCCCACCACCACACAACCTTCATCCACCACCACAACAACCTGTCTCCACCACCAAAAACCTGTCCTCCACCACACCCACACCTGCAAACCACCACCACACAACCCCGTTTTCCACCCCCACCCCCACCTGTTTTCCCCCCACCACCCCACAACCCTTCCCTCCACCAACCCCAACACCACCTGTTCCCCCCCCCACCCCCCCCCACACACAAACCCCCCCATCCACCCCCACACACCCCTGTCATCCAACCCCGACCACCACCACACACACCTGTCATCCACCAACACACACACACCTGTCATCCCCCACCACCACACCTGTCATCCACCCACACACACACACCTGCACCACCACCACCACACACACACCGCACACCACACACACACACACACCACACACCTCCACCACCACCACCCCACCACCACCACACACACACACACACACACACACACACACACACCTGTCTCCTTCCATCATTGCTTAATTTAGCTTGTCCTTCGAAGTGGATGTGATTGACAGTCAATTATGATACTCAATTTACCTGATAACGTAAAATCCTTGTTCATTAAGAGTTCCATTTCGTTGAGAAGCAAACTCATTACCCTTCCCTTATTTTTTCTCTCTTTATTATTTTCTTTTATATTTTCTTCCCTTTTATCTACGCCTCTTATCTGTTCTTCGGCGTCCATGAGTTTTATCTTTTTTCTTCTTTGTCTGTCCTGCCTTTTTTGTCTTGTCTTTTTTTTGTCTTGCAGTATTATTTTCTTTTTAATTTACTTCCCTTTTCATCTTCCTCCCCTTTGTCATTCACTCCCCTTCAATATCTTCTTTTCGCAACCTTTTCCTGTTTTTATTTAGCCTTCTTTAATATTTTTTCCAATTTTCTTATTTTGCTTGTCCGTGCCTTTGTGTTCCGCCGGCTCTAATGACTTTAGTTTTTTTCTTCTTCTTCAACATCATCCTTCTCGTAACCTTTCCCTCCTTTGTTTTTCTTCCTTCAATTTTTTTTTTCTCTCAATTTTCTTCTCCACTTGCCGTACCCTTGTCTTCCAGCGGCCTCCAATAGTTGAGTTTTTTTTTTTCTTCATCTTCAATATCCTCCTTTCCTTCTTCCCTCATATGTTTTCTTTCTTCGATACTTTTCACAATTTCGGTCCTTCGCTTCTTGTGCCTTTAAGTTCAATGGCAAATTTGAGGTTTTTTTCATATTTCTTTTCACCATCTTCAATAATTCTCCTTTTCTTAACTTTTTTTTCTTGCTTTCTTTTTCTTGTTTTGCTACACTAATTTTTTCCTAATTTTCTTCCCCCTCATCGCATACCCTTTATTTTTGGCAGTTTTCCTGAGATATTTTGTCTGAAGTATATTTTTCTATTCCCTCAAATTTTCCCTTTTCGTAACCATTCCCTACTTTTTTTTTTTTTTCTACACTATTTTTATCAAACTTTTCTACCCCCTCATCCCATATCCTTGATTTCTGGCAGTTTTCATGAATTTTTTGTCATAAATATACATATATATTTTTATGTACCCTCAAAAATATCCTTTTTCGCAACCTTTCCCTATTTTTTCCCCCTTTGCAATATTTGTTTCCAATAGTTTTCTTCCATGTCATCCCATACCCTTATATTCCGCCAGTTTCCATGATTTTTGTTGTCTTAAGTATACATATATATTTTTCTCTCCAACAAAAAAAAAATTCTCGCAAACTATCCCTTTTTTTTTTACAACCTGTACAATATTTTTCCCAAATAATGTTCTTCCTCCACCTCCTATACCCTTGATTTCCGGCAGTTTTCAGGGTATTTTTTGTCTTTCGTGTATTTTTTTTTCTTTCCCTTCAAAATCTCCCTTTCCGTAACCTTTCCCATTTTGCCCCAACTTTTTGCCTTCTACAAAAAATTTTCAAATAATTTTTTTCCTCCGCCTCCCATACCCTTGATTTCCGGCAGTTTTCATGATAATTTTTGTTAAAGTATATTTTTCTTTCCCCTCAAATCAAAATCCCCCTTTTCGCGACCTTTCACAACTTTTTTTTCTCTTTGCTCTTCTATTTTTTCCCAATAATTTTCTTTCCCCGCCTCCTGCGCCCTTGTGTCCCGGCGGCGTTCATGAGTTTCGCTTTATGTAAATAGCCCAAGGACGTAAAACCCGGGCAGTAATCCAGAAGGGGGACTGCGCGCCCTTACCGTAGCGGCGCACTGCTGTCGTAATGAAGGTCTTAAGACATTATTCAAATTCACGGCTCTCATTCGCTCTTTCAGATTATCCCTCCACTTCCCTTCTTCTTCCACTTCTTCCTCTTCCTCCCCCTCGCCTCTTGTCTCTCTCTCTCCTCTTCTTCCTCTTCCTCTACTTCTCATTCGTTCTTTCAGATTATCCCTCCACTTCCCTCCTTTCTTCTTCCACTTCTTACTCCTCCTCCTCGCCTCTTGTCTTTCTCTCCTCCTCCTCCTCCTCCTCCTCCTCCTCCTCCTCTACTTCTCTACTTCTCTTCCTCTCAGCTCAAGTTTTTTTTTCTTCGTAAATGTGTGTTTTCTGTTTTTTCCTCCGTTCAATCCTGTTTTGTAAATCCTCATTTTTCCCTCGTAATCGTAGTTCCGCCTTCCTTTTTTTTTTTGTCTCTCTCTCTCTCTCTCTCCCCCTCTCTCTCTCTCCCCTCTCCTCTCCCCTCCCTCTTTTCTCTCTCCCCCTCTCTCTCTCATTTTCTCACTCTCTCCTCTCTCTCTCCTTTTTCCCTTTTTCTCCCCTCTCTTTTCTCTCTCTTCCTTCTCTCTCCTCCTCTCTCTCTCTCTCTCTTCTCTCTCTCTCCCCTCCCCCTCCCCCTCTCTCTTTTCTCTCCTCTCTCTCTCCTTCCTCTCTCCCCCTCTCTCTCTCTCCCCTTTCTCCCCTTCTCTCTCTCTCTCTTTTCCTCTTTTCCTCTTCTCTTCTCTCTCCCCTCTCTCTCCTCCCCCTCTTCTCCTCTCCCCTTTTGGCATGGGGGCCCTTTCCCTTTCTTTTTTCTTTCCCCCCGGGCCCCCCTTTCCCCTCCCCTCGTCCCATTTCCTCAAATTCTTTTATCTTCAACTCCTTCCCACCTTTTTTCCTCACACACCCTCGCAAACCCCATAAGCATGGGGAAAGCTAAAAGGGGCTACAGCCCCCCAACACCATCATTGTTTCTTGCATTTTTGGGCATACAGTGATGAAGGAGGGGGGGGGATTGAAGGGTAGACTGCTGACAGGGGAAGATGGGGAAACGTTGAAAAAATTGGGGGGGAAGAAAGGAAATTTTGGCCCTTGGGGGTTAAAGGGGGAAGGAAAAAGGATAAAAGGGATGTTTGGGTGTGTGTTTTGGGGTTTTGGTTTTGAAAATGCCCTGTTTGTTTGTGTTGTTTTTTTTTGTGTTTTTATGTCTGTCTTTTTTGTGAAACTGTTTTGCCCCCCCTCCTCCCCTCTTTTCCTGCCCCAAACTAGATAACTAAATGATAAATTAAAAAATTTAAATGAACCCCACACACACACACACAAAACCCCCCACACAAAACACACACACACACACACATCACACACCAACCACACACACCCTGGGGGTTTTTTTTCCCCCTGTGGTAAATTTTTCCCAAGGAACAGGATGCCCGTGGCCCCGCTGTGCGCCCCCACTAATTAACCCTTCTGCTCGTCTCTTCGCCTCTGGTCTAATGATGCTGTTCGGGGGCCCCCCGGGGGTGGAAATGAGGCAGCTTGGGTTGATGGGGTTTTGTCCGTGGGAAACTTGTCTAGGGGGTTCTTAAACGTTCAAGTTTTTTTTCCGTTGAGTCACGAAAAGGTGCCCGGGGCTTGCATTAAAAGAGGTTTTGGGCCCCTCTTATAGCGAAAGGTTTTCTTTGGCGTCTTGACTCTTGTACTTGCTCGGGGGTTTATTTCCTTTTTAAATAGGGCAAGCACCCCGTCGGGGGGTGATTTGTTTAGCCGAAACATTCAGTTTTTTTCAGTTTTTCCCGTAAATATTTTGTAATGAAATAATATAGCGAAACCTTTCTCTCCGCCTTTCTAGTGAGTAAAGGTCGATTTCCCACGTAATCTTTCCCTTTAGCCCAAAGGGTGGGCGTCAAAAAATTTTTATGGGTGAAAGATCTTTGGTACTGCTTCAAAGGTGACTGCTTCTCTTTTGCTCGCCATGGACTCCCCCTGACAAAAATACTCCAAAAACGGTATAAACGAGTAAATTTGTTAATGTCAGCATGGAACCCTTTTCCCGTGTCCGGAAAGTGCAAAGGGATCCATCCACCCTGTTTTCCCGTCCCTTTCTTTCCACATTTTGTATTTTTGGGGTAATTTTTTCCCGTCACAGCTGAGGGAATTCCTAGTCTCTTATATGCCCCTTTGGGGGCTATAGGTAAACCGTCCGGTGCTGCAAACGTTTGCATTGTTTTAATTTCCCCCCTAAAACCTGTAATGATATGCTAAAATTTGTTGCATTAAAGGACTGTTTTTTGCTCTCCCACAGTAAAGTGATCCAATCAGTTTGTATTTTGTTGGGGTTCACTACTGAAAAAACTTCCTTCATACCCTGGTGTCTCAGCAAAAAGCTACAACATTGAAAAGCCGTGTCTGTTTTGTCGGAGATTGGATAAAAAAATACAGAGGTCCAAAGGCCGACCCCTGTGGCCTCCACTTTTGACCACTGACGACTGAGACCCTCCCCCAGCCGCTACACCCCTGCTCCCTGTCTAAGGAACATGCACCCAAATCCCGAGCTTTCCAGTAATGCCCATTTGTCAAATTTTTTTTAGAAAAATTCCCGGGGTCTACCTTTTTAAAAGGTTTTCGAAAAAATCAAATAGACCACAAAAAATTTTTTTTGTTATATTCCGCTTTTCAAAATTTGGGTTTCTAGTTGGCGAGAAAGGGGGGAAAGGGGCATGAACCCCCAACGCAAAACCATTTTGGGTTTCTTGGTTCTTTTTGTTTTTTTGGGTTTCGAGATTTTTTGAGCCATGTTCTTAACTATTTTCCCTCCCAACTTTATAATGTGGGGGGTTAAGGCAACGGGTTTCGATAATTTTTTGTTTTCGGGCTTCGACCCCCCCTTTTTGGATTGGTGTTTTTTTGGGCCTTTTTTTAATTTCTTTGGTATTATTCCGGATTCAATAAATTTTTAAAAGAGAGGAAAAGGGGAACGCCAGCTCTTTACAAAATTTTTTAAAGGAGCCAGCGGGGAATGGTCGAGTCCAGCTGCCGATTAGTAGTACTTTTTAAAATTGCTCCTTCTATGATGTCTCTGCTTAAAGTTATTCCGTCATTTTTGGGATGTGCAGTCAGTCCCTTTTGGCGAAAAAAGGCCCATAGGTGGTTGATTATTTTGTCTTTCCGGGGTTGCTGGGAAAATTTTTTTAGGGGGGCAGTAGTTTTTTCAAAAATCTCCTTGGGTTCATTTAGGTTTTGCCGTCTGAGTCCCGGCATTGGGGAAACCCCGCTCTCATTACTGACTTTTTGCGGCCTAAATTG
>JACEEZ010000213.1:50000-57500 GCA_016584305.1 Chionoecetes opilio
CACACACTATCCTTGTCCGTCCCTTTCCTTGCTTCCGTCAATGTCCTGTCTTGGTCTTGTTCTTGCTAGGTCGTGCTTTTGGTGTCCCGTCTTGTATACCGTCCCACCTGTCCTCGCTCGTCTCTTCTGTCCGGGCTTTTGCCCCTCTTGCCCTGGCCGTGCCCCCAATGCTCAAGAGCCCCCGCTTTGCCTGTCCCCCCTTCTCTGAAATGGCCCAAACGGAATTACTTGCAATCTTGGAAAAGGGCCCATAAAAGGGTTTTTCTGAGTGTAAACGTTGTTATGGATTCTCTTTCTCTCTCTTCTTTCTCTTTCTCTTCCTTCCCCTTGTTTTGTCTTTCGTCCTCTTCGCCACTATCTTTCTCTTGTTTGTTATTGTCTTTCTTCTCATTCTACTTTGACGTGTTGTGATGGTCAGTTCTTTGGGGTCTTCTCCCTCTCTCTCCTCTCTCTCCCCTCCCTCTCCCTCTTTTCTTCCCCTCTCTCTCTTCCCCTCTCTCTCTCCTCTCTCTCTCTCTCTCCTCCCCCCCCCCCTTTCTATTCTCTCCCTCCTCTCTCTCTCTCTCTCTTTCTCTCTCTCTCTCTCTTTTCTATAAACCCTACCGTCCCCGGGTCTTTCCGTCTCGGGTTGGGAATCCCGTCCCCTTTTTTAAAATTTTATTCCCCCCCTCCTTCCCCTCTCTTTCCTTGGGATTCATGAATTGGGCGGGAAAAGAGGAATGGCTGGGGCGGGAAGTGAGGCTGGTTTTGGCGGAAAGAGAGGCTGGTTCGAGCGGGAAAAGAGGAATGGCTGTGGCGGGAAGTGAGGCTGGTTTTGGCGGAAAGAGAGGCTGGTTCGGGCGGGAAGAGAGGCTGGTTTTGGCGGGAAGAGAGGCTGGGTTGGGCGGGAAAAATGCTGGTTTTTGGGGGGAAAAAGGGGGCGGTTTTTGGGGGGGAAAATAGGGTGGGAAAGCGGGAAAGAGGATGGGATAAGCGGGGAAAAGAGTGGTTTGGGGGGGGGAAGAGACTGGTTTTTGGCGGAAGAGGGCTGGTTTTTGGGGTGGGGAAAGAGAAATGGTTTTTGGGGGGGAAAATAGGCTAATTTTGGGGGGGAAGGGAGGCTGGGTTTTTTCGGGGGGGCCCGGTTTTCGCGGGTAGAGTCCGGTTTGGGCGGGAAGAGAGGCCGTTTTGGGCGGGAACAGAGGCTGGTTTGGGCGGGAAGAGAGGCTGGTTTAGGTGGGAAGAGAGACTGGTTTGGGTGGAAAGTTAGGCTTGTTTGGGCGGAAAATAGGCTGGTTTGGGCGGGAAATTAGACTGGTTTGGGCGGAAAATGAGGCTGGTTTAGGCGGGAAAAGAGGCTGGTTCGGGCGGGATTACTTATCTGTTCTTGGGAAATACTTGCATAGGAGCCTTGTGAGGGATTTGCTCTAATTACCTTCACTTTGCGATTACGATGCTAATGGTCTCTTAGAATAGGATTACCTCGGATTAACAGGCGCTGATTAACAACGTGCAACATGTAATGCAGAACTAAAAAAAGAAATAAGATAAAATATAGGAGGGCTGTAAGGTGTGTTGAAATATTGAGTAGTTTTTGTTTGTTTTATACCTGCGCGTTGAGGTGTGTTTTCCAATTATTTTCGCGCATCTACGTACAGATAAACGGCCTTTTTGCTACTTATTTTGCCCTTGGCCAGTCCTTTGAGATTTAAAAAAGGAAATATGCTGCCTTTTTTTTTTTTTCCCTTAGCCTGTCCTTTTAGATGTAAAAAGACAACATACGCAGTAGTTTTCGTATAAGTCGTTGTGGAAATGGAAAAAAATTGTACGTTTGAAATCAATGCGCGACAGACAAAAGTGGGTTGTAGAATTGGGAAAGAAAAGTTTGACAAGAATTCAGATAGATAAAAGAACAGATAAAATAGATTAAGATAGATTAGATACAATAGATTTAGATAGATAAAAGTACGTTGTAGTTGTATAAGTAGTTGTGGAAATGAAAAAAAATTAGTAAATTTGACATCAATGGGAAAAAAATGTTTGACAAGAACTTTGATGATGGGATGAGTGAGATTGAGGCAAATATTTAATTTATTTTGAGGTTTATTTAATTCATTATTTATCTATTTATTTTTCATGTTTCCTTAATTAAGTGCATTTCAGGCAATTTTTTCTATTAATATTATTCGAATAAAAATAATTCGGTATCTTCTCACTTGCATCACTTCCTTACTTTCCTTCTTACTTTCTTTTTCTTTTCTTTCTTCTATTTTTTTTCTTTATTTTCTTTCTTTCTTTCTTTCTTCTTTCTTATTTCTTTTACTTGCTTGCTTTCCCTCATCATCAGTAAAAGCAAAAAAACAACAAATAATAATAATGCTGCAAGATGAGAAAAGTAAATTTGTTGTCATTCAATTTAATTTCCTTCCTTCGTTCCATTCCTTATGTAAAAAGATCAGTAAGAAGTATCATTAAACGACTATTTTATTGCCTTAACGTTCTATACTGATGTAGATTGATGGCTGAAACGCATCCTGTCATTAATCCATTCACTTGTTCCATTGATGTACTTCTCTCCCTGAGTGAAATGGTAATATAAACGATATTCACTCATTACTTTACTCCAGTTGCTCCAAAAAATAAACAGAATTCGTCTTAATTTAGTCCTTAGTTTAGCTCATTATTTTTTCTTTCATTTCTTCTTTTTTTACGTACGAGACAAAAAAATATCAGAAAACTCGTATTATTTCGTTTTGCTTCATCCAGTTGACAAAGCGAGCGGGAAAAAAAGCCCAGAATTTAGTCCTTAACTCCTTCCATTTTATTTCAATTGCTTCCTTTCTTACGTAAAAGACAAACAACACAACTTGATCGAAACACGTATTAAATCGCTTTGCTTCAACCATGTCCTGACGCGGCCGTGTAGTGCTGTCCCTCGCTGGATTGGTCGTTTTCGCGTAGTAGTTGGATGGTGGTGGTGGTAGTGGTGGTGATGGTGGTGGTGGTGGTGGTAGTGGTCCTGTCCTCTCGTTGTCTTCTCTTTGTGTTCATCCTGTGATCTCCGGGGAGGCACTCAGGCGGGGAATAACAATCGCGCGCAGATGAAGACTAAACTAAATTTCTGTCCACGGTAATTCTCCTGGTGATCGGTATTGCAGTGGCATTTGTCCAGTTCCGTTTCACTGTTTCACTGTCGACGCTGTTCTGTATAGTTTGATGAGACATTGAGACCACGTACTTGCGTCGTGTTTCTCAGGTAATAATAATAATAGCAGCGTAGATTCCACCCACTCACTCACCTAACCAACCTAACAATTTAAGACACAAAATTTCAATAAACAGAAGGAAAAAGACGAAATTACAATAAAGACATGGTAGAAAAAGGTGATATATGTGAATTTTTAGCTATTGTGTTTTAATTATCTAAAGTTTGATTAGTTTTTACCTTTTTGTAGGCCTAAATGCCGTTTTTCTTGTGTGTGTATACTGAAAACTCCACCTTATGTTTTTACCACGTCTTAAGCCGCGGTCACACGAGCAACTTTTCTGGCAATATTCAGCCGGCAACACAAACGCGGCCCAAACTCGGCTAAAATTGCCCTGTTTTTTGAAGACCAACATGTCGGTCTTTCTCGGCAAGCAAAGTGCTGAAATTCCTTCCACCAATTGATATTATTTGACATTCATTTTTAATGCACGCTCTAATTCAATATACAGAAGCTAAAATAAACACCTACATAGTGGCAAGAACCGATTACAATACGAATTGTGAAGTCTTGTACATTTTTTAAAACATTTTGAAGGATATAATAGACTTAGGAAAATTTTCATGAGTTAGGGATGGTTTTCTATTTTCTTTGTTGGCTGTCTACCTTTTTAGGGGATACTGAACTGGACCAACTTATTGTTGATCACTGATGTTTGATGTTTATACACACTGACGCGCTTCCATACACAAGAATCCATTTAAATCATTCATCACCCTATTTGTGAACCAGTTCTCCCTTTTATCCCTATTTTTCCAAAGACGCTCTTCAAATACGTTTTGGAAGCCGAAAGGGGCATTTAAATTTCGTTTACCTCTATGAAAGTCCGTGTGACCAAAACCGACAATAAATTGTTTCAGCTAAATATTTGCCGGCTGAATATTGCCAGAAAATTTTTGCTCGTGTGACCGCGGCTTTCCCAAACCAATATTCTGCTTTCTCTCTCTCTCTCTCTCTCTCTTCTCTCTCTCCCTCCCCTCTCCTTCTCTCCTCTCTCTCTCCTCTCTCTTCTCTCTCTCTCTCTCTCTCTCTCTCTCTCTCTCTTTTCTCTCCTCTCTCTCTCTCTCTTCTCTCTCTCTCTCCCCTCTCTCTCTCTCTCTCTCTCCCCTCTCCCCCTTAATAGTACTTTCTGCCCCACTTGCGTTGTACTCCCTCTCTTTGTCGCCCTCATCCCATCTCCCCATTTTGGCTATTCTGAAAACATGAATATAAAAACAAAACACAAAAACTACACCATTCAGTATATTTCCGGGACAGCGAAAGGGTATTGACTGGTCCCATTTTTACCTTTTGTTTTATTCTACTCCGTTTTTCGCTTCTATTGGCCACGAGTGTGTTTATATACGCGACCCTTGGAAGCAAATCCCTCCCATTCCCCTCACCCCTTAGGCACTTGAAAGGGATTAAGAGGAGAAGGGAGGGGAAGGGGCGGAGCAGAGGGAGCAAACTTCTGATTTTTGGGATTATGCAAAAGAGATCATAATTGAATCCGAGCTTAGTGTACCTTCACTTCCCTGTATTTAACACCCTTTCCTCCCCCCTTCTATATCTCCTCCTCCATTATCCATCTTCTCCTCCCCTCTTTCCATCTCCTATGCCTAACTCTCCCTTCCAATCCTCCTACTGTATTCTTTCCCTTCTTTTCCTTTTTTGATCTCCCGCCTTCCCTTTCCTTAACTCTTCTTACTGTATTCTTTCCTTCTTTCTCACACTTTTCCTCTCTTCTTCCCTTTCTCAACTCTTTCTACTGTATTATTTCCTTTTTCCTCACTTTTTTTCATCTCCTTCCTTTCCTCAACTCTTCTTACTGTATTATTTCCTTTTTTCTCACCTCTTTTATCGACTTCCTCCCCTTTCTAAACTCCTTCTACTGTATTATTTCCCTTTTTCCTCACTTTTTTCATCTCCTTCCCTTCCTCAACTCTTCGTACTGTATTCTTTCCCTTCTTTTTTTATCTCCCTCCTTCCCTTCCTCAACTTTCCTACTGTATTATGTCCCTTCTTTCTCCCCTCTTTTATCAACCTCTTTCCCTTCCACCAACTTCATCCGTGTCTCCTTTCTCTCCCCTCCTTTCTCCCTCAACTCCTCCTTCTGTATTCTTCCCCTTTTTCCTCACTTTCATCTCCCTCCTTCCTTTCTTCCATCTCTATAACCCTCTAAATTCGTCTTCATCCCTAGCACCTTCATCCATACATATTTAGCCCTTTTCCATATCGAAGTTAGGCCTATAGCGTGGAAAATTAATATGAAAAATGTACCAAATGCGTCGAAACTGTCAAAAATGTGACTTATAAGGACAAACCAATTTCGTTTCTGAGGTAACTTGAGACTCCCTTGTGCTGCATCCATATTAGGACTCTTGTGAGGAGGATCGAAGGAAACTAAACAGAACAGAACGCTTAGGACTATGCTCCAATAATAATTTAAATATAGGTTTATAATTCATACTTTCAAAATTCAATGTATTTTTTTTCTCTCGTTTTCCGTATTTTCCTTAGTTATTTTGATTCTTTTTGTTCCTCGATGTTTTTTATATCTACGCTTTTCCATTTTCTTTACATTACTTCGATAATATTTTTTGTTTCCTATGTTTTGTATAATTTTTTTTCCCCATTTCCTTTTCTTTATTTTCTTTCCTTTCTCTCCCTCTCCCTGACGCATTCTCCGCCTCCCTCTAGCTTCTATTTTCTCTCTCTCTCTCCCTCTAGCTTCTATTCTCTCTCTCTCTCTCTCTCTCTCTCTCTCTCTCTCTCGTCTCTCTCTCTCTCTCTCATCTCTCTCTCTCTCTCTCTCTCCCTCCTCTCTCTCTCTCTCTCTTCTCTCTCTCTCTCTCGCTCTCTCTCTTCTCTCTCTTTCTTTTTCTTTCTTCTTTCTTTCTTTCTTTCTTTCTTTCTTTCTTCTTTCTCTCTCTCTCTCTCTCTCTCTCTCTCTCTCTCTCATCTCTCTCTCTCTCCTCTCTCTCCTTCTCTCCTCTCTCTCTCTCTCTCCTCTCTCTCTCTCTCTCTCTCTCTCTCTCTCTCCTCTCTCTCTCTCTCTCTCTCTCTCTCTCTTGTGGCGAACAGCGGGGTGTCAATGGGAGTGGATTTACTCTAATGTAATGGATGAGAAGAGAGAGAGAGAGAGAGAGAGAGAGAAGAGAGATAGAGAGAGAGAGAGAGAGAGAGAGAGAGAGAGAGAGAGGAGAGAGAGAGAGAGTTAATGAGGGTGGAAAAAGAAAGAAGAAAGAAGATATAATAACCCTCACTGTCTGAATCCTTGACATTAATAGACTTGAAGTTGAAGGATAATCGTGTCAAATGAAAGGATTATACACAAGCCCTTCTATTTTTGTCTTCTATTTTTATTTTCGTCTTCCCTCTTTTCTCCCTTCGTGTATTTTTATCGTTTCTTTATGATTCAGTTTATATCTTTCTATAATGGTCTTTTCATCTTTCTTTCCTTCTTCTCTCTCTGCACTGCTACCTTCAATTACTACTACAATAACATCTACAACTACTAGTCTACTACTACTACTACTACTACTACTACTACTACTACTACTACTACTACTACTACTACTACTACTACTACTACTATACTACTACTATTACTACTACTATACTACTACTACTACTACTACTACTACTACTACTACTACTACTACATACTATACTACTACTTTACTACTACTACTACTACTACTAACTACTACTACTACTACTACTACTAAACTGGAAATTAAAGGAAACTGAAATGTCATGTGTGTTAACAGACTTTAGTGTATAAGTTTTGTAGTGTTTTTTTTCCGGTTAATTTTGTGGTTTATTTTTGGTTGGACGTGGGTTCGATTTATGGTGGTTGTTATTGTTGTTGTTGTAGTAGTGCTTGTGGTGGAGGTGGTGGTGGTTGTAGTAGTGGTGGTGGTGGTAGTTGTTGTAGTGGTGATGGTGGTGGTTGTAGTAGTGGGGATGGTGGTGGTGGTTGTAGTAGTGGTGGTAGTGGTGGTGGTGGTTGTAGTAGTGGTGAGGATGTAGTAGTGGGGGGGGGTTGTAGTAGTGGTGGTTGTTGTGGTTGTGGTGGAGAAGTTGTTATTAAAGTTGGTTATTCCTTGTCGTATGTTAGTGAGTGTGTTAGTAATGATCATACCCTGCTTACTTCCCTGTCTGTATGTCTGTCTGTCTGTCTGCGTGCCTCCCTTTGTGCCAGTCAGTCTGTGTGTCTGTTTGTCTGTGTCTTACTGCCTGTTTAACTGTTTGAATAGCGTCATTAATTTTC
>JACEEZ010000213.1:65000-70000 GCA_016584305.1 Chionoecetes opilio
CCAGCACGAAGGCCACGCACGCCGCCTGCACCACGCTCGTTACCTCATTGGGGCGCGAGAACAGGCCAGCCAGGAAGGGCACGGTGTCTTCCAGCAGTGGCACCACCGCGCCATACACGCACACAGCCGGTGCCGCCACGGCCACTGCCAGGTTGGCGAACCACAGCAGGGCGGGCAGCGAGGGTATGTGGCTGTCCTGACGTCCAGGAGGCAGGGGTGTCTCGGGCACCATAGAGAAGATCGGCAACTGCAGCTGCTTGTTGAGACTGTCGCTTGTCTCAACCAGCGGTGACGAGAGGCCGTTGCCGTCGTCGTCACTTGAGTCGTCAAGAGGAATGTCACAGAATCCGTCATCCTGGACATTCTCCTCATCGCTGTTTCCTTCTTCATAATACACCGACGGGGGTGGAAGTACATCCACTTTGTTGCCCTGCCTCTGTGGGAGAGAGGGGTCAACACCGCCAGACTGTTGTCTGGAGGGCTGACTCACGCGTTCCTCCCCTGCGGATGCTTCCTTCACACTGTGGGTGGTCCTTGTCTTACCATGGACAGCGATAAGCCATCCATGAGAACCATCTCCGATGAGATGTTCTCAAACACAAAATCTCCATCTTCAACGTTGTCGAAGATGGAGATGTTTGCGAAGGTGCCCTTGGCAATCGTCTTTTGCCCGCTCTTCACCTTCACCTTCAGGCGACGTCCCGCGCCGTCCATGGCGGCCAGTTTCCCGAAGTCGGCGCGGAGCTCTGCCTCCGGGTTTTGCCACTTCTCGTCGGGGAGCATCTGCCACGTGTCGGGCGGCACGGTGATGCACGCCACCGGCACGAAGGTCCTCCTGCAACAGCCGAAGCAGCCGCCTGCTGCCTCGGCGTGAAGGTGGACGCTGGTCGGCCACCTAAGGACCGAGGAAGTCTGCACCCTGCAGGAATATTTCCTTGAGGGCTGCATGTTCACTCGATAACTGCTGAGTAGAGGCAAGGTGTTTGACGTACTGGCGCGATATTAAAAATTTTGTTTTCTCAACATGACCATATATAGGATAGGATGTTCGTCCTAACTCCAACCTGTGATTGGAACCGCGGCAGCCGTCTGCAGGAGGCACGGCAGCCTGGAGCCTGTGTGTGTGTCTGCCTGTCACCAGGTTGGAGTTGACCCCTTCCCCCCTTCCCCCCGCACCCCCAGTATGGACCAATAGCGGAGCTCCAGCATAAGAAACGGACCCATCAGATGACACCCTCGGGTATTATTACTACTGGGCACACGCGGCCAGCAGACAGAAAATCTAATAGATCTAAGATTCCAAGAATGGCGTCATCTTTTCAATGTTCCTGAGCGACGCTCCGCCTCGTTCTCCTCCTTGACTCGAGACACAACCCCAGGCATCTTACAGGGGCCCCCCCCCCCCCCCCCCCCCCCCGGCTCACCCCCCATCCAACCCCCCCTCCTTTCCCTTCCCTTAACCTCGCCACCCATACATTTCCAAAGTTTCTAAAGTTTTTCCCTGTCGAGCGGGCAATGACTGTCCTCCTTGAGCAAGGGGATGGGATGTGTGGTGTGTGAGGTCGCAGCCTTACCCAGTAATTAATATCAATTATAATAATCTTCATAGTAATGATCATAATAATCATTATCATTATTATATAAGTAATAGTAATAATAATAATAATAATAATAAGGATAATAATAATAATATATCATAAGTATTCTTTTTTCGAAAGTAGGAGAATAGGAATCGTGCGGAAAACACACACACACACACACACACACACACACACACACACACACACACACACACACACACACACACACACACACACACACACACACACACACACACACACACACACACACGCACGCACGCACGCACGCACGCACGCGCGCGCGCACACGCACGCACGCACGCGCACACACACACACACACACACACACACACACACTAACACACACACACTAACACACACACACTAACACACACACACTAACACACACACACTAACACACACACACTAACACACACACACTAACTAACTAACTAACTAACTAACTAACTAACTAACTAAAAGTCAAGTAGGTAGTTACTTGTTTGGCTCACTGATTATAAGAAATATTTACTGTGCTTCATTTATCTTCGTTATTACTGGTCGTCGCCCGGGGCATCGAGCAATAAGGCCGCATCACCATTTGCCCAAAGTTTGCAAGGCATATTTTTTGCTTCAGTGCGCGAACTGGTTTTTCTTGTTTCTCGGTAAATTTTGAATATTTTTATTTGCCAATTTTTTGTTACCGTCAATTAGACTTGACATTTTATGTTCTTTGATTTTAATTTCCTGATAAAATACATACATATTAATGGTGTTCTTGAATAAGTTTCGACTGTTATTTTACTTTAATTTTCCTATTTATTTTCCCATGTGTTCCCAGTTCCATTTGCTTGGTTTGAAAATATGAGGCTTTCACAACAGCGCACTAGCAGTACAAGAAGTCCAAGTGTTTATCAGGAGTTTGCAAAGGTCGATAGAGGTGAAGGCGCGTGGGCTGAGGATGTAAATTTAGACCTTAAAGTTTTGCTCGTCTTATAGTACGTAAGTAAGTAAGTAAGTAGGCAGTGCGCATAGCCGCGCAGTAATCGTGTTCAAAATTGAGAGTTTGCGGACATATTTGTGTTTGCGGAAGTGCTTCCGCAAACGCAAATCCGCAAACATTTACACTTCCGCACATCCGCAAACGAATTCGGACTTCCGCAATTTGCGGAAGTTGCGGCTTGCGGAAGTACCCACTTCTGACACACACACACACACACACACACACACACACAACACACACCCACCCACCCACCCACCCACCCACCCACCCACCCACCCCACGCACGCACGCACGCAAAGCACGCACGCACGCACACGCACGCACGCACGCACGCACGCACGCCCCGCCCGCCCCACGCACGCCGCACGCACGCACGCACCACACACCACAACACACACCACACACACACACACACACACACACACACACCACACACACACACCCCCACACACACACACACACACACACACACACACACACACACACACAGATATATAATAGATAGATAATTTATTGACCACAGTGTACATAAATCTTAACATTAACACATAATCTTATAACAATACATACTGTTAGTACTAATATAAACAACACAAATAATGCAATCTGCAGTCCACATAATTATATTAAAACAAAAACAACATCAATTGTCGGTGCACGAACAGTGCCAGGATATATCCATGACACACATACCTTACGCATACAAGTGCAAAATATCATGAATAATTTTACAACATTCATAATGGCTATATTTACCGTTAAATAGCTCACCTAAACAAGTTAGGCCTCCTGTCTGCCTAATATTGTTTGATACAGGACAATTTTCAACAACATGTTCCTCAGTCTGTACATCGCCACATACACACAGACGTTCCTCCAGTGGCAACCGGCCCCGCCCTCGCCTATTCCATCTTCCAGTCTCAACACACAAACTATGACCTGACACTCGGAAACGAGTGAAGGAGATCCTGTATCGGTCGTCGACCTTGTGGCGGTCCCTGTACACACTGTGCACTGTAAGGCCGGTGTTTATGCTGCGGTACACGGCGCACCTTGACCCACTGGAAGCTGCGATGCGCTCATGCACATTTAACAATGCACATTTAACAAGAGGCAATGCATGTCGGGCACGTTGTTACCAATAAACTCTGCAATAGTTCTGCTCATTGCCGTGTTGGCTCTAGTGACAATTTCTATAGTAAACATTAATGGATCATCCGTTATATGAGATCTTTCCAAAGCTAGCTTAGAATAAAAAGTGTGCTGCTTTAATCTGACTAAGTCCGGCAGTGAAGGGTATCCTAACTCAGGGTAACACACGTCATTCGGGATTGACTTTCTCACACCCAACAGATGTTTGAGTGCCCGGTTGTACAACTTTGTAATTGGCTTTAAATCGGCTCCTACCCATGACTCGCAGCCGTACAGTAACGCAGACATTAACTCCGCATCAAACACCCTCCGTTTCACCACAAACGGTACATCGTTATTCTTATGAACAAATGACACAAACTTCAGTACATGACCAAATTTGTTCTTGGCATGCACCCTGAGGGCGGACGACACCGAGCCGTCGCTGGTGAAGGGCGACCCGAGGTAAACATAGGACGTGCACGGAGCAATAACGAGCCCGTCCACCCGCAGCGGCTCCGCGTCAACCTCTACCACAAATCACGAAAAAGTTGGTCTTACTTTCATTAATGGTCATTCCATGCTCACTACAAAACTCCTTCAATATTCTAACCTTGTTGATCATTCCCTCCCTGCTCGTAGCCAGCAATACAGTGTCGTCCATCAACACCAGTGTGTGGAGCCAGCCTAAGACCCCGTCAGGCGCACACCTCGCTTTGAGCATTCTGAAGTTCGTTCATGAATACTATAAACAAGAGGCAGGAGGTGGGTGAGCCCTGTCTGACCCCGAGGGTTGCGGTCATGACGGCCCCGCCGATCACTGACTCGGTCTCACGGTACATGGCCACAAGTGCCGCCAACATTAACATTCCACACCCTAGCCGCTTCAAGATAGTGAATAACACACACACACACACACACACACACACACACACACACACACACACACACACACACACACACACACACACACACACACACACACACACACACACACACACCACACACACACACCACACACACACACACACACACACACACACACACCACACACACACACACACACACACACACACACACACACACACACACACACACACACACACACACACACACACACACCACACACACACACACACACACACACACACACACACACACACACACACACACACACACACACACACACACACACACACACACACACACCCACACACACACACACCACCCACCCACCCACCCACCCACCCACCACCCACCACCACCACACCACACACCACGCACGC
>JACEEZ010000213.1:75000-90000 GCA_016584305.1 Chionoecetes opilio
CGCGTGACCACTGGGCAGAGCAATCTTTACTACAGAGTAATAGTCAGTATAATAAAGATCTCTCGTACCTTTGTCTTGCCGTAGCGCTCTTTTTGACTCACATTAGGTGGCTTGTTCATGATTTTTATAATGTAGATAAATGATTATGGTTTGTTAGTAATTGGTTTTGTCTCGTAAAAAACGTTACGTTTATGTGGTAAACTTAAAGAATATATGTTCACGAGTATACTGAGTGGTTTACTTTTGTGCTCTGTTTAATTTGAAGATTTTGCAGACCCGGGGAATCGTTTTTGAAAGGTTATATAACTTAGTTAGGAATTTTGTGCCTAGGAATTCATGCTTTACTTTCCCAAATTCCCACCCTTCGCCTTTTCCTTTGTACGTACATCCATTTTTATCCACACATTAATTTTTATGATTTACCTCTTGTTCTCTTTTTTATCTGCAAAATATACGTCCTCCTACCATTTCTGCTTACATCCACTAACCTCCTCCTCCTCCTCCTCCTCCTCCTCCTCCTCCTCCTCCTCCTCCTCCTCCTCCTCCTCCTCCTCCTCCTCTTTCCACTCCTCCCTTTTGTTCATTCTGACATCCTACCAGTACAGTGAACACGTGCAGAATAGATCGTTCTCAAATGGATAATCACGTTATAAGCTTTTAGGCTCCTCTTCCTCCTCCTTTTCTTCTTTCTTTCCTCTAACTCCCTTTTCCATATTTTCCCTGCCTTCTCTCCTTTCCCCTCACCCTTCCCGTGTCCTCCTCCCACTCCCCAGCCGCTCAGTCTGTTGTGTACAAAATTGTTTTCTAATTTTGTGTAAGTAATATCAAATAGTCAGTTAATTGGCCTTAACCGCACAATGCCCAACCCTTTTTGCCTTGCCTGCCTCCCCTCCCCTCCCACATCCTCCACTACCTCCTCCACCCCACCGCCACCACCCCCATCTCCTCCTCCTCTACCACACCTCCACCACCACCACCCCCATCTCCTCCTCCTCCTCCACTTCATCCACAACCTCCACCCCACCACCACCACCGCTACCCCCCATCTCCTCCTCCTCCTCCTCCTCCTCCTCCTCCTCCTCCTCCTCCTCCTCCTCCTCCTCCTCCTCCTCCTCCTCCCCGTGGCGTGTCGGTGTCGTCCAAAAAGGCAACAGGCGGGCCGGATACATTTACATGCAAATTCCATTTTAAAACGTAATGCCATTATGCGATGCGATGGTCTGTGATTTACATAGATGCATATTGTATGAAGCGACTAAAGAGGATCTGCTTATATTGACCTGCAGGGGGGGCATGTCCGATCCCTCTGTGGCACCCTACGTCTCCCCTTTCACCCCTGTCACCACCACCCTGCCGAGTCCCCACCACCACCCCACCCACCACCACCACCACCACCACCACCACCACACACACACAACACAACAACAACAACAACAGGAAGAAGAAAAACTGAAACACGGCATAAACTAAAGTAATATACGTCACCTGCACCTACTTCTCTTTCTCCTCCTTTTCTCTTCTTTCCTCCCTCCTTCCTCCTCCTCCTTCCTTCCTCCTCCTCCTCCTCCTCCTCCTCCTCCCTCCTCCTCCTCCTCCTCCTCCTCCTCCTCCTCCTCCTCCTCCTCCTCCTCCTCCTCCTCCTCCTCCTCCTCCTCCTCCTCCTCCACCTCCTCCTGCACCACCACCACCACCACCCCCAGGTCAAACATAACAGCTGCCTCAGACTACCACACACACGCCCTTCTGAGTAGCACCAAACACCCCTAACAACATAACCGTACAAGCACCACCACCGCCTTCCTTACTCCTACGCAAACACGACTTCATTAGCCAGGCCTCGTTATACCGTCGGTCTGGCCGCCTCCTTAAAGTCGCTGTGGCCGTGGCTGCCCTGCGAGCGTCACTGCAGAGAGACACCACCATGGCCCCTCTGCCGCTGCTCAGATCAGATGATGTTGTTGGGGTGTTGCCTTTCTGTAACGGCACCCCATTTGTTTTGTTTTCTACATTTTCTATTATCCTCTATTATTTTGTTACTGTTGCTGCTTCTTCTTAATACTTTTTCTTTTGTTCCATATCGATAATAATGTCATCTTGGTTTCCTCTTGTTTAGCCTGGTCTTTGTTGAATAGAAGGACTATTTCTAAATGCTCCTCAAAGTAAGTCGAGGGGAAACAAGATACTGCCTGTTGTGTGTCGCTTTTCACCTGGACTCCTTTTCGTTTTACCTTCACGTTGTTTTCTCTTTTTTCAGGTAAGAGGCGTGTTGTGTGTGGCAGGGCGGGACGGAGGTGCTGAGGTAATGTGCCAGCTAGGTTAGGTTAAGGTTAGGTTAGGTTAGGCAAGGTTTGGTTTAGATTAGGTTAGGTTAGGTTAAGTTTAGGTAAGGTTTAAGTTAGATTAAGTTTTGGTTAGGTTAGGTTAGGTTAGGTTAGGTTAGGTTAGCCTCTTCAGTAGCTAACCTCAGTAATTATAAAATATAATTACCACCCGAAATGTATAGCTTTGTTTATGTTAGATAATGTGCTAGGTAGGTTAGATTAGGTCATTGTTAGTTTGTTAAAGGGTAATGTGCTAGTTAGCTTAAGATTGGTTAGGTTAGGTAATGTGCTAGTTAGGTTAAGTTACCTTCTTCAGTAGTTCACCTCAGTAATTATAAAATATAATTACCACCCGGAATGTATAGCTTTGTTTTGGAAGTTTTCCTTTGCATCTGCTTTCTCCCTGTGCTCATTATTCTTATTTAACCTGTGAAGTTTTCTCATTACTTTCATCCCTTCTCATTATTCCTTCTTTACTGCTTCTTGCAATTAACCTGTAGCCAAAGTTTTGATTTTATTATTTTCACTTCCAGACATAGGAAACATTAGTATTCGTTCACTTGAAATAAAAATGTTTGTCCCTCTATCTCCTTGTACACTGTCTCCTCTCTCTCTCTCTCTCTCTCTCTCTCTCTCTCTCTCTCTCTCTCTCTCTCTCTCTCTCTCTCTCTCTCTCTCTCTCTCTCTCTCTCTCTCTCAGCGGTTCGAGTCCGCCTAGTTCGTGCTGACGTGGCGGCGCTTTGTATAGTCAATAACCTTGTAGTTGGTACTTGCAAAGTGTCTAGATAGGATGAAAATCTTATCTTCTCTCTCTCTCCTCTCTCTCTCTCTCTCTCTCTCTCTCTCTCTCTCTCTCTCCTCTCTCTCTCTCTCTCTCTCTCTCCTCTCTCTCTCTCTCTCTCTCTCTCTCCTCTCTCTCTCTCTCTCTCCTCCTCTCTCTCTCTCCTCTCTCTCTCTCTCTCTCTCTCACTCTCCTGTCTCCTTTATCCCTCCTCCTCCTACCTCTTCCTTCCCGGCTTCTACCTCCTCCCTTCTTACCTCCCCCCACTTCAGTTCTCGTCCTTCAAACGTAACCTAATCCCTGGCGCTCCTTACGAAGGGCGCGCCGCCTCCGCTGTGACACATCCCTCGCGTTCCGAACCTTTTTACTCTGCCGTAATGTTCGCGGGGCTGCGGGCGGCCTCGCTTCGGCCCATTGGCGAGATGATTCAAGTTATTCCCTGTTTTAAGATGGTCGTTGTCTTTGAAGAGTGTGGCGATAGCGAAGGGTTGGAAGAAGGAGTTTGAGTCAGTGTGTGTGTCTCTCTCTCTCTCTCTCTCTCTCTCTCTCCTCCTCTCTCTCCTCTCTCTCTCTCTCTCTCTCTCTCTCTTCTCTCTTCTCTCTCTCTCTCTCTCTCTCTCTCTCTCTCTCTCTCTCTCTCTCTCTCTCTCTCTCTCTCTCTCTCTCTGTAATTCATACGTGTGGCTTCATTTGTTTTGATGAAATTTGTTGGTGTGTTCAGGCCTTTTGTAAACAAAGTTACGTTTATGTTGTAAATCAAGTGTGTGTGTGTGTGTGTGTTTGTGTGTGTGCGCTCGCTTTAATGTCTGTAAATATTGGTTTATCCTTGAGTGTTTACATGTATTGATTAATATTTGTATGCTCTTTTTAATAATTAGTCTATGTAAATTTCGTTTTCCTGGTATTTTGGTACACCACTGATACGCTCTCTCTCTCTCTCTCTCTCTCTCTCTCTCTCTCTCTCTCTCTCTCTCTCTCTCTCTCTCTCTCTCTCTCTCTCTCTCTCTCTCTCTCTCTCTCTCTCTCTCTCTCTTGAATGATGACCATGAAAATATCCGAGGCCATGCATTCCCACTAAGCACGTTTCTTTGCATAAATGTCGTCTGGCAAAGTTCATGTGTTCTTGATAATGGCGTAAACATTCTAGAAATATTACAGACATCCAAAAATGCCAGTTAGAAATAATTATACTTAAAAATGCACTGAAACAGGGCTAATAGTGATGGCTTGCGTGAATATTCTGTTATGCGTGGAGGTGAAAAACAGATGGAGTGACAGAATAACAAACAGGTCAGAGATAGAAAACGGAGACGAGTTGGAGTACAAAGACCGAAAACTAATGAAAAGGTTTTAGTATCCCAGGTGAAATAACCAAGGGAAGAGTTGACAAGTCTGTTAACTAAGGAGACAACGTTGAAGAGAACCCATGATGCGATACTAAGCGTCAAAGGTCACAAGAGAAGAAGAAACGAAGATGAAAAGAAGAAGAAGAAGAAGAAAAGATGAAAAAAGAAGAAGAAGAAGAAGAAGAAGAAGAAGAAGGAGGCGGAGGAGTGGGATTGTGACAGCGAGAAGAGACGATTCGTTCCAAGTGGAGATACAAATGTCGGAGTTAGTAATCTTGGAGATGAATGGATGACTTGTCGAGGTTCGTGTTTGTGATGATGCGATGATAGTGATGACATGTGTAAAGTTATGTCTGCCGTGTGAATGATGAGATATAGATAAGGTATTTATCTTGACTGAGTTCGTAAGTTTGATTATTTAGTTCATATCAGACAAGAAAAGTTACATCTATAGCAGCGGTTCTTAACCTGGGGAGGGGCGCCCCCTTTGGGAGGCGTGGGTAACCGGGTACCTAGGGGGGCGGGAGCCAAGAGAAAAAGTGGAAGAACTGTCAAGTATATAACTTGAAGCTCGGCTTTCGCTTGAACATGAAGCTCGCTCGCGAGGGTGAACGAAGAAAGTCGGTACAGAGAACAAAGTGTAGGTGACAAACTCTGCGGTGACGCCTTGCCAGGTTTCACTAACTCCATAGACTGGACTAGACATTACATTTGGTGGGTATATGCAAGGTGTTAATGAATTATTATGTGCACAATAAATAAATTTAAAGCACGTAGTTTTTTTCGTTTTTCTTTCTGATTTAGGATTACATATTTTGAAATATCTTGGTTGAAGAAATGAAGGGAGGGGGAGGCATGGAGACAAGGACCAACTACCAAAGGGGGCGTGGTGCCCCCTACAAAGATTGCCCCCCCTACAAAGATTGAGGTGCCTGGTACAAAGATTAAGAAGCACTGATCTATAGTATCTCCTACCTGCGTGATGCTTATTTCAGGGTAGTGCTGAGGAATAAAAAGAAAACTAACAGAAAGGGAAAAAAAGTTTAGATGCAAAATCATTCAGTTACAAAATAGTAATACCGTCAAACACACCTGTCCGCTGAGTGTTAGAAGCAGTCACCTGTAATTACGTAATCCGGGACAATGCGCTTAAATAAATCCAGCACTTTACGAGAGTTTATTAATCCTTATTTTTCTTATTCACAACCGAGAATAAATGTAGACTAACACTCAATTTTCTCCAGTTTTCACCTCGCCTTGACCTGTTAAGAGTACGCGATGCTGTGTTAGTCAGTGTTTCAGTTAGTGTTAGTCAGTGTTTCAGTTAGTGTTAGTCAGTGTTTCGGTTAGTGTTAGTCAGTGTTTCAGGTAGTGTTAGTCAGTGTTTCGGTTAGTGGTAGCAGTGTTTCAGGTAGTGTTAGTCAGTGTTTCAGTTAGTGTTAGTCAGTGTTTCAGTTAGTGTTAGTCAGTGTTTCAGTTAATGTTAGTCAGTGTTTCAATTAGTGTTAGTCAGTGTTTCAGTTAGTGTGAGTCAGTGTTTCAGTTAGTGTTAGTCAGTGTTAGTCAGTCAGGCAGTGTTTATAGTGTGTTAGTGGGTTCTACTTCGATATATGCAGTGCCCAGGTGATGGTACCTTCAGTGTGACAATGGTTGTGGTCAGGGGAGGATGTCGTCAGTGGGTGGCTGTCGATCTTGGAACACTTTTTCATGCTAGGGTATCTTCCATTATGTAAAAAAAATTGTATCATCAATTCTTTCTGACTTTCTCTCATTTTAGCTTTTACGACGTTTATTTTTCCATTATCATTGTTTTTTTCCTTTCTTGATCTTATTCTTCCTTTTCGTTTTCATTTTTGTTTTATTTAGCTATACAATCTTGATTATTTTCTTTCATTTTTCTTTTCTTTCCACTTTTTTCCTTCTAATATATTTTTTTCTACTCTCTCTCTCTCTCTCTCTCTCCACCTCTCTCTCCTCTCTCTCTCTCTCTCTCTCTCTCTCTCTCTCTCTCTCTCTCTCTCTCTCTCTCTCTCTCTCTCTCTCTCTCTCTTCTTTATTCAATCAGATACATCCCAGAGAGAGAGAGAGAGAGAGGTTTGATGAGAAACTCCCTTCCTTGCATGACAGATTGAGTAATTAAGATGAATGACGAGAGTGAATGGCGTGAATGAAGTGTTATTAGCGTGAATGAATTATGGATTAGCGTGACTCACCTCGGGGTGGCTGCGGCGAGAGGGGTTTTTTTTACAGTTTTTTTGGGGGGCTACTTTGTTTTGGGCACACACACACACACAACACACAACACACACCACACACACACAACACACACACACACACACACCACACACCACACACCAACCCACGAAAAAGAAAAAGGAAAAAGAGAAGAGAAGAGAGAGAAAGAGAGAGAGAGAAGAAAAGGGGAAGGAAGAGAGAGAAAAAGGAGAGAGAGAGAACTTATTTTGGAATGTCTGCAAAAGAAGGGTTTGTATGTACGTGATTTTGGGTGTGGTTGGGTGTGTGTGTTTTGTGGTGTGTGTGTTGTGTGTGTGTTGAGGTGTGTGGCATACAAGTATGTGGTCAAGAGAGTAACATGAACGATGACCCTTTTTTTTCGCTCTTAATATGTTATTCTTTAAATCCCCGGTTGGAAAACTTGGGGCCCACATGACAAAAATATATCCCACATTCCTCTATGTTGTATAATGTACATAATACAATTGCTACTCTGGGCAACAAGAGCAATTATAAAAAAAATTTAAACCTGAATTTAAAGTACATTGACATTTATAAAAAGAAACGTAATTAACGATCTAATAGGATGTCGTTTACACTTTTTTCGGTCTGGGGTCAATTTTTTAGTATGGAAACGGGACCTGGAAAGGCCGGACGTGTCGCCTTCCTCTGAGGAGCCCCCTGTGTGTATGTGGTGACATAAAAACGAAAAAATTTTGGTAGAGGTGTGCCCCTAAACAACACATTAAAAAACCTTTCCGATGAAAATACTGTTTGACGTTTTTCTCTAATTTCAGTGATGTAAAAAACTAAAAAATTATTCATGAATTTTTTAATGTTATACTTAAGAAATGTATTCTTTTCCGTTAATAGTTTATTTATTTTTTTGTCTTTCAAGGGACGTAGATAAAGCTGGCTTGCTTGTTGAATTTTAATGTGTTATAGTTTATCGTAGTAGTAGTAGTTTGTAATTTTTTTTTTTGTTGGACTACAGTTTGTTACTAAAATTTGTGGGAATGTTTAATATTTTGGACATTAATGTTTTGTCTATTTATTAAGATATTATGGTAATTTATGGATAAAGCTGTGGGGCAATAAATATCATCTAACTTCTATCTGGTGTGTTTGTGTTTTTGTGATAATTACTTGAAGTAGGGCATAGAAGGGTATTTCAAAATAATAGTAGAAGTAATGCTAGTTATAGTTTAATAACGTCAATGGCAATACTAATGATAGTAATAATGGTAATGAAGATAACAGTAATGACAATGATAATGACTGGCAATCAACACAAACTGTACCTGATAAATTTACCAGAGTTCAGCTATAAATTCGTACTCGACAAGACAATATTCATGCCCACTGACCTTACATCACCCGTAATAAGACCAAACAGATGGGGAAAAATGACTTGGGAAAGGAAAAATTATTAAAAAACTTTTTTTATACATAATGATAGTCAAAAGTGCCGGTGAATAAAGGAACAAGAGGGAGTTATTAACATGTGATGATAGAGAAATGAGGAAAAAACGAAAGAAAATAGAAGCTCAGAAGAATAGAAGAAAAAATAAGACCGGAAGATTGGATGTTGGAGAATAATTTTATAGTATTATCGCTATACTAATGTGTTTATTCATTATTATGTGTGTGTGTGTGTGTGTGTGTTTTGGGGGTGTGTGTGTGTGGTGTGTGTGTGTGTTGGGGTGTGTGTGGTTGTGTTTTGTGTGTGTGTTTTGAACGCTGTTGAAAAGAGAAGAAAAAAGAGAAGAGAGAGAGGGGAGGAAAAGAGAGAGGGGAGAAAAAGAGAGAGAGAGGAGAGAGAAGGTATTTAAAAAACGTGAGTCGAGAGAAAAGGGAAGAGGGGGGGGGAGAAGAGGGCCCATGTTGTGAGAATCTTGAGAAGGTTGAAGGAAATAAAGGAAAAAAATTTGGTCAAGAGATAAAATCAAGGGGGGAAGAAAGGGGGGAGGGGAAAGGGAGGAGGGAGGGGGGGAAAAGGGAGCCCTTTGGAAAAATAATTGAAGGGGGGTTTGGGGGTTGGGAAAGGGTGGGGAGGGGAAAGGGGGAAAAAGGGTAAAAAAGCGACATAAAGGATGTAAAAAGGGGAAAGGGGGAAGGAAAATGAGAGGGGGAAAAGAAAGGGAGGAAAAGGGGGGGGGTAGGGAGGGAAAGGGGGGAGTAGGGAGAGAAAGGGGGGGATAGGGAGGAAGGGGGGGAAGTAGAGAGAGTTGGGGAAGAAAGGGGGGAAGTAGGGAGAGTTAGGGAAGAAAGGGGGGAAGTAGGGAGAGTTAGGGAAGAAAGGGGGGAAGTAGGGAGATAAAGGGGGAAGTAGAGAAATTTAAGGAAGAAAAGGGAAAAGTAGAGAGGTAAAGGGGGAATTTGAGAATTAGGGAGGTAAAGGGGAAAAATTTAGGGAAGAAAGGGGTAAAAACAAGAGGGGAGGGGGGGAAAAAAGAGGGGAAATAAAACTCGACATTGAAAAAAAAACGTAGTAAAAAGGAGAAGTAGATTAAAGAAGATAATAGGAAAGAAAAAATATAAAGGAGAAGAACCATTAAGATATGGATTATGAAGGAAAAAAAAGGTGTTTTGGGTTAGTCCTCATCTCCTCCCTTCCCTTTTTTGCTTCCCCTTTTCTTTCCTTTTCCCTTTTCCTTCTTTTCCTTTAAACGGTTTCTTTTTTACCAAAATTTATAAAATTTTTTGTTTTTTTTTAATTTCATTTAATTTCTCTCTTCTTTTCCCATCTTTTTCCTCCCCTCTCCCCTTCTCTCTCTTCTCTCTCTCATTCTTTAACTAGGTGTGTCCATTAGCAAATTGTCGCAAGAGGACGTGATGAAAATTGTATCATAAACTCAACATAAATTTTTCTTCTCTTTCGCTTTCCAATTTTTTTTATATCCTCCTCTTACATCCTTCCTTTCCTCCATGCTTCCCTTTTTCCTCACCTATTATCTATCATTCTCTCAGCTTTCTCATGTTATTCTCTCTCTCTCTCTACTTCTTTTCTCTCTCTCTTTTCTCTTCTCTCTTCTCCCCTCTTCTCTCTCTCTCTCGTCTCTCTCTCCGTACCTCTCTCTTCTCTCTCTCTTCTCTCTCTCCCCTCTCTCTCTCTCTCTCTCTCTCTCTCTCTCTCTCTCTCCCCCCCCTTCATCGTCAACTTCACCTTTCTCTCTCCCTCCATTTCCCCTCTCCTCCCTCTCCCCTTTTCCCCCTTTCCCCCCACGTGTGCCTCTACATTCCGCTCCCAGATTATGAGGGGAGGTGCGTAGAGCGTAATCACGGATGGGAGGGGAACGAGGGGAATGGGAGGGGAGGAGACAAAGGGTGGATAAAGGGTGGTAGGGTACTGAGGATGATAAAGAGGAGGGGTTTGGGAGATGGAGGGGTTGGGGGATGTGTAGGGGGGTGCAAAGGGGGGTTGGGGGTTGTGAAGGGGTAGATGACAGTAGCGGAGGAAGTTGGCGTTTACAGATCCCAAGTATAATCATTACGAATATAAAGAGTTTGGTAAGTGAATTTCTATTGGGTTAGTTCCATTTAATCTTGGTGTTGACTCTATCTCTCTCTCTCTCTCTCTCTCTTCTCTCTCTCTCTCTCTCTCTCTCTCTCTCTCTCTCTCTCTCTCTCTCTTCTGTAATATTGTTATGCAACGGTATTTCATATTTATGGGGGAAAAAATGGTTGGTTTTATACGAAAATAATGTCATTTGTGTTATATTTTTCATGGTGGTGGTGGTGGTGGTGGTGGTGGTGGTGGTGGTGGTGGTGGCTGTAATGGTGGTATCAATATTGTAGATATAATGTAAAAAAAAAAAAGTCAAGGTAATTAACGGTGTGACAATTACTGGATCAGCTCATTTAATTACTTTGCCTTTGTATACCTTTAAACACTTTTTTTTCTTCTTATATTTTCATCCCTTTTTTATACTTTTTAATCTCCGTTTTTATTCAGCCTTGATAATGTAATGATGGTGACATTCCTGATATCAAAGTGGAAAGAAGTTGGGAGTTCATGAGAGTCTAGTCTGTCTTTTCATCTCTTTTTTTTGGAGGGGGGGGGGGGGTGGAGGCGAGTAACAAAGGGAGGCATCTTAAAAAGTTTTCCTCTATACTTCAATTTTTGTTTTCAGCCTCTCGAGATTCTGTCAATATTTCCTTAGGGAGTTTCCTTTTATCCTTCAGTTTAATATCGCAGACTTTAGAGTACTCCTCCTCCTCCTCCTCCTCCTCCTCCTCCTCTCCTCCTCCTCCTCCTCCTCCTCCTCCTCCTCCTCCTCCTCTTCCTCCTTGCTTCTTCCTCTTCCACCATCCTCCTCTTCCTATCTTCTCTCTCTTAACCCATCCTCCTCTTCATATCTTCTCCCTCTTCACCCATATTCCTTTGTATCCTCCACCTCTCTCTCCTCCTCGTTCTTCAACACTCACCGGACATATAAGTGAAAAAGATATGATTTTGGGTTATATTCATCAGTTGTATATATTCCATATTTTTTTTACATTTTTTGAATAACCAATAACCAAAACAGGAAAATTGGAAAATTGTTCATACCGAATCATTTCATATCGCATTGTGTCGCATGGCTGTTCCGTTTCGGCCGCGCAATTTATGGAAACCAAATGAAATACAAATGTTGCCATGGCGCCGGAACAAAAGACGGGGGCGTGTTTTGCAGTGTATCTACATATAGTAGATATTTTTGAATACAGGACCCCTATTTTTGCAGGAATTAGTAGTAGTAGTGATAGTTTTCATAGCTGCAGTTGTTGTTGTTATTGTTGTTAATGTTATGGATTTGCATGGGTTTTTTTGTGTGTATTATTTTGTATCATGTAAGTGTATAACATCATTAAACTCTTTTGTGTTTTGATTGTATGGCGTATTGTGAGTGCATATATAGTGTATATATTGTGCATATATTGTGTGTGTGTGTGTGTGTGTGTGTGTGTTGGTGGGTGGGTGTGCGCATGTGTGTGTGTTCCCCTAAGGAGTTCTTAGTTACACCTTTATATATATATATATTTTTACTCTTTAGGAGGCATTTACGGTACACCTGAGGAATGTGCAAGTAATCATAGGATCCACAAAGGGGTTCTCCTCCCTCTTCTCCTATGGTGTTTTTTTCTCACTTTTCCTGCCGGTCTCGGCCGGAGGGAGAGGTGGGTGGGGAGGATTCTTCAACTTTGCTGTTTACCTCTAACACGCGTAGAAACTATAGTGGTAGAAAGTAGTCACACAGGCAGCCTCGTTTGGCCCAGTAGGGCTGTTGCTGTCTGTTCTTCCTTTGTATTCCTTTGTGTTCTTCCCTCCTCCTCCTCCTCCTCCTCCTCCTCCTCCTCCTCCTCCTCCTCCCTTTCTTTCTCTTGATCTTCACAATTATTAAAATTTTCATTATCTTACTAATGGCTTTCATAATAATCATCTCATTTTCCTTAATCATATTCTTATCCGTACCTCGTTTCTTAAGAGCTGGATTTCCATTTTCTGTTTTGTTCATATTCTTATCATTGTTTGAAGGCATTACTATCACCCTTTGTTTTATTTTGTACTAGCCGCAAAGCCGCCCTCCGGGCGGACTTTTTGGCTAGCTCCTGCGGAGGGCTATTGGTGGGCCTTTGGCCCACCACCTGTGTTTGGTGGGCCTTCGGCCCACCAAACATGGACTCTCCAGATAGCCCCTTCTAACGTTCCTGAAATCATGGATGTAGAAATGTATATATTCCCCCCAACCCATTCACTCACCCATTACCCATCACCCCCCACCCATTCACTCACCCATTACCCATCACCCCCCACCCATTCACTCACCCATTACCCATCACCCCCCACCCATTCACTCAACCATTACCCATCACCACACACCCATTCACTCACCCATTACCCATCACCCCCCACCTATTCCCTCACCCATCACCCATCACCCCCAACCCATCACCCCCCACCCATTCACTCACCCATCACCCCACACCCATTACCCATCACCCCACCCATTCACTCACCCATTACCCATCACCCTACATCAAGGCTTCCTCAATTCTCGCAACCTACTTTTGTTTTCACAATTCTCGCTAATAGGCTGCTAAAAAAAAGAAAAAAAAAGTGATCGGATCATCTCATAAGTGGGCTTATGACCTTCCCCTGGTCAACCTGATTCCAAAAATGTGCCATATGAGGTGTTTGCGCCACGGGGGGCGGAACCTATACCACCCCACACACACACACACACACACACACACACACACACACACACACACACACACACACACACACACACACACACACACACACACACACACACAACACACAGACAGACAGACAGACACACTTTCGCTTATATTATTATAGAAGAAGATAGATAGATAGGCTGCTAAAAAAAAAAGAAAAAAAAAAGGGATCGGATCATCTCATAATTGGGCTTAAAACCTTCCCCTGGTCAACCCGGTTCCAAAAATGTGCCATATGAGGTGATTGCGCCACGGGGGGTGGAACCTATACCAAACACACACACACACACACACAGACAGACAGACAGACAGACAGACAGACAGACACACTTTCGCTTATATTTACCATTACCCATTACCCCCCACCTATTCCCTCACCCATCACCCAGCACCCCCAACCCATCACCCCCCACCCATTCACTCACCCATCACCCCACACCCATTACCCATCAACCCACCCATTCACTCACCCATTACCCATCACCCTACATTAAGGTTTCCTCAATTCTCGCAACCCACTTTTGTTTTCACAATTCTCGCTAATAGGCTGCTAAAAAAAAAAGAAAAAAAAAGTGATCGGATCATCTCATAAGTGGGCTTATGACCTTCCCCTGGTCAACCTGATTCCAAAAATGTGCCATATGAGGTGTTTGCGCCACGGGGGGCGGAACCTATACCCCCCCCACACACACACACACACACACACACACACACACACACACACACACACACACACACACACACACACACACACACACACACACACACACACACACACACACACAGACAGACAGACAGACAGACAGACACACTTTCGCTTATATTATTATAGATATTGATTGTAACTTAGTTACTGGTACGTCAGGGGTGAATGTACTAGTATGTACGTGCTAGTCTGAAGTTAAGAGATAAATATAGTACGTGGGTTATTAAGTAAGTAGGTAATTATGTTTGTATTTTTATTTTAACAAGAAATATATAGAAGCCACACAATTAAGATTTTTTTTCTCCCTGTTATTTGCTCTATCACCGCGGCGACCTTCTCATATATTAAGTCTTTCCTCATAACTCCGTTTTTCTCCTCTACACTATTTTACCCTTCGACATATCTTTGCGTAACGTCTCTATTTCATTTGCTAGAGACTTGAATTCGGTGTCGAGGTGTTCTATTGTAGGAATAGAACTGGGAATTTACTGTTAAGTGGGGTAATTCCTTCTCGCTGTCCTTTAGTACTGCCAATGTGGTATTCGGCAGGGGGGGGATTTTATCCCCCTACCTGTACAATGTGTACACGGATGACATCAGTGCCAACCTTCGTGATACAGGTATCGGCTGCCAGCCTGCCACATACATGATGGGTGCATCAACTCACTGAGCTATGCTGATGATATGGTACTGCTCGCACCCACTGCGGATGCGTTGCAGGACCTTATCAATGTGTGTCAGGTGTATGCTGCCAAGCATGACATTGTCTACAACACCACTAAGACAGAGTGCATGGTAGTATCACTTGCACGCGCTCAGGTGAATTACCTGAAAACAGCATGGCTCGGTGGGTCTGCCCTCACTTTTATGGATAGATTCGCATACTTAGGCCATGTTATATCCCTCGACATGACTGATGATGATGATATCATCAAGCAGTCCACCAAGCTTCTTGTCGTGGGAAATACTCTACAGAGGAAATTCTCCTACTGTAGCAGAGAGGTGAAGATGGAGTTATTCAGGAGTTACTGCTACTCTATATACTGCAACTCGCTGTGGTCGCGGTACAAGGTGGCCACTATGAACCGCCTTAAGGTCTGTCACAATGACATCCTTAATAGGCTTCTGGGGCTGCCCAGGTGGTGCAGCTCGTCCCTGGCTTTCGCTAGGAACGGGGTGAACATTCTGGATGTGATCCGTCGACACTCCGTGTTCAGTTTAAGGAGTAGGGTGGAGCTCTCTACGAACTCCATCATCACCTCTGTCAGGCAGAGCTCGGCCTATGTATGTGGACCTATACAACAGCGGTGGCTGGGTCTGCTGTTTGTGCAGAATGTGGGGTAGCACAGGTGTCCATGTATGCTTTTCTATGTACTTTGATACTAT
>JACEEZ010000213.1:92500-120000 GCA_016584305.1 Chionoecetes opilio
CATCCAAGGGTAAGCGACCGCGACCTCTCCTATTCCACCTTCCAGTCTCACATATTAGCCAATGCCCACCTGTCCTAAACTGTGTAAACGACAGGCGATGCTTTTCATCAACTAAGTGTCTATCAGTGTAAATATTATGCACATTCAAAGTAGGGTTCATCTCTTTATATGTCACTCTTCTCGTAGAATTACTGTCTGAAATTCTCGATCTTACACATTGCATATCTACAGTACAATCTTTGACTTCACTGTCCACAAACTCCCTTATTAATCTACCGGTGACAGTGTCCATATTCATAGATAACTTCATTGCAAACGTCAGTGGGTCATCATCATAAGTTGATCGCTCTTGCCACATTTTATGGAAAAACTTATGTTGCACAGAACTTACCATATCTTTTAGGGGTGGGTAACCCGATTCCACGTAACATATATCATTGCAAGTTGACCTTTGCACACCCAACAATTGCTTTAAACACCAGTTAAACAGTTTAGTCATAGGTTTTAAATCTGCCCCAAACCATGATTCAGCACCATACATAAGTGTTGACATTAATGCTGCGTCAAAAACACGTTTTTTTTACAATAAATGGTACATCATCATTTTTCTTAAACAAAAGAAACAAATTTTAGTACGTGTGGCATTTTTAACTTGGCATGTAACTTAACAGCGGAAGATGTCGACCCATCGCAGGTGAACGGCGACCCTAAATAAACATACGACTTTAAAGGTTGAACACTTAAACCGTTCACTGCCAACGGATCAGCTTCGTCACGGCTGTCATTTAACACAAAAAATTTAGTTTTAGACTGATTCACTATCATGCCGTACTCTAGACAGTACTCCTGTAATATTGATAATTTACTCAACATATTTCTCCGTGACGTGGCTAATAGTACCGTATCATCCATCATGACAAGAACGTGCAACCACTTCAGAAATCCATCATAACCACTGCCCTGTTTAATGAGGCGTATTAAATCATTAACAAAAATTACAAACAAAACGCAGGACGTTGGCGAGCCTTGTTTTACCCCTAATGCGATAGTTACCAAAGCGGCTCCAATCCAACTTTCTGTTAAACTATACATGGCAACCATAGCAGATATCATTACTGAGCCACATCCTAAACGCCTCAACACACGGAATAATAAATGTCTTGGTACTCTGCCATATGCTTGCTTAAAGTCTATAAATGTTACAAAAAGAGCAAGTTTCTTTCTCCTGGCCATATCACACAACAAGCCATCCCCTAGTCTTCTGTGCCCCGGCCTGTTCTCTAAATGGTCTAAACCAGAGGACAAGTCGCGAACACAACACCATATCGTATAATTTAGCAATACTGTTGGCTACATTTATCCTTCTGTAATTTCTCACATCTGCCTTATTGCCTTTCTTAAATATAGTGAACAGTTTTGCTCTAGACCAGCCCTGAGGATATGTGCTAGAAGAAAATACAGAGTTGAAAATATTTGTAAGTAACATGATCCACTGGGCAGGTAAGAACTTTAAAATGCCTGGCGGTAATCCATCCGGTCCACCAGCTTTACCTGTTTTTAGCAATTTTACTTGTTGGTGAACCTCATTGGGGGAAATTAAATCATCCAATACTGGTACATAAACATTTGAATCGAAATCTTCTGATATTAGACGTGAAATATTTGGCGGATTAAAGGTTTCTTCATAAAACTTCTTAAAATCATCATCGGAAGGGGAACTGTTTACATCTCGGGTTTCACCATACTCTCCCTTCCAGCTTATTGCTTTCCACACATTGAGGTGATCACTATCCTCCAATATCCTCTCCCACCTACCCATGGTATTATTCACCGATTGTGGCTGTGAATCACACCTACTTACACTCGCACATTGATATAACATAGTTGTAATGTTGTTAACAGTATCATTGATATCATGTAATCCTGCAGGGATACATACATTTCCCAGATTGTTTTTAAATAACTGGCTATTAATATATTTAATCTGAATAGGCTTAACAACACCCCCTTGACATGATTGCTGACTATGCAACACAGCATGATCACCAAGGTAACTAGCACGATTGTATAAGTCATCCAAATCCACACTTGCTACTGTTACAGACACAGAGATGGCAGCATGGTCAGAGGGCAAACCTTCATTATCGTGTACTACGAAACTATTCATCTTGCCTACTAACGATTGGCTTACGACACATGTATCCAACTCTGATGTCCACTCTGATCCCTTTCTATAGGTTTTTTTTACTTACAAAGTGTTTACAATGAGTTCCTAATACAATTTGGCTCCTAAAGAGAGAGCTTGATCATCCCCTCCGACTCCTGCGCTGGTCTTTGAATACAATAGACCAGTTTATTCCAAGGAGTCGTAGGTCACCCTGCCCAGCTGAGAATCAGCGAGTGCCCCGCTCATTGAAGAGCTAACCAGGGCAGACCCCTTTGTATCAGACAGGACAGTGTGAACGGACTTCTACTTATGAATCCCGGAATACACCGTAAAAACAGTGCACCGGACCTGTTCTCCATAGTCCGTGGAACAGGGGTGAGCTTGCAACCACTCTCCCCGACGTGTGCCCCAGATCTTCAGGAGCACATGAACCGGGGTCGCACCACGCAGCATGAGTGCCATGGGCATTGCCCAGGGTGCCCAAACCCCAAACAATGACACCGTATAGGCACCCATCGTACTGCATGGCAGATTGGTCCTGGAACGCGCATAGCCGTGTGGCTTTTAAGACCACACCCGTCCGTTCAGCAAAAGGGCCGGAACCCTGCATCCGGTGTACCGAAATACACGAGCCGATCTCTACTGGCGGACTGCTATCCAACTCTTTGGTATAAACCATCACCGGATTTAACTTGTAACCGGATGGACACACGCATCAAGCCCTACACTAATGGGCAAATAGTTATAGTCTATGCTAAGACTCCGCACACGGCAGCCTCCGGTTTTTCATGGGGGGGACCACAGGGCATCCGTGGACCCTCCATGTAAGGGATCCGGATGGATCCCTTTCATGGAGGGATCCACACACCACGACACACACACACACACACCACACACCACACACACCACACACACACCACACACACACACACACACCACACACACACACACAACACACACACACACACACACACACACACACACACACAACACCACACACACACACACACACACACACACACACACACCACACCACACACACACACACACACACACACACACACCACACACACACACACACACACACACACACACACACCACACACACACACACACACACAACACACACACACACACACACACACACACACACACACACACAACACACACACACACACACACACCACACACACACACACACACACACACACACACACACCACACACACACACACACACACACACACACACACACACACACACACACACACACACACACACACACACACACACACACACACACACACAACACACACACACAACACACACACACACACACACACACACCACAACACACACACACACACACCACACACACACACACACACACACACACAACCACCCACACACAACACACACACACACACACACCACACACACACACACACACACACACACACACACACACACACACACACACACACACACACACACAACACACACAACACACACACACCACACCACACAACACACACACCACACACCCCACACCACACACACACACACACACACACACACACACACACAAAAACACAACAACACACCACACACAAAAACACACACACACACCCCAAACACCACCACACACACCACACACCACACACACACAACCACACACACACACACACCCCCCCCCCCTTGGCTTTGAATGAACGATTTTGACGGAAAATTCTACAACACAACAACTTTGCTGCCTCGGTGTTGACGACGTTTTGTGTTGAGTTGCGGTGTGTTGTGTTATGTTATGTTGTGTGTTGTGTTGTGTTGTATTGTTAGCAAGGCGTCTTGACCAACCACTTATATGATTGATGATAAAACTTACTACTCGCCAGTTTTCATGGCGTGCCCTTTGCTGCTGGGTCGTCCATTTTTTCCCCGTAATGTTTTCCCTTTGTTTTCTGTCATTTTTTCGCGTCTACCAAGCATTGCGTCGGAATGAAATATCGAAATAGGAAACCGGTCTTTTGTGTGATGGACGAAACCTCTTCTTTTGTTCGTATGTCTTGTTCTTTTCTTTGTTTCTCGTTCTCTGTTATTACCTCTGCTCTTACTCTCTTCTTCCTCTTTGTTTTGGAGACTTTCTGGTGCCTTTCATTGCTTAACCTCATTCCATGGCTTAATTTTTTTGCTTTTCATAAATCTCAACTTCTTTTCCTCATCTTCTTTCCTTTTTTTTTTTACCATTCCTCTTTGTCTGTATAATTATGTATATATTACATTTTCTGTTTCCTCCGTTTTTCTTCCCACTTTCTTGTCATTTCTTCATCTTCTTTTCGTTCATGTTTTTTCCATTCTTTTTTGTCTTTATTATCCTTTATCTTTTATCTCAATTTTCCTTGTTCTCTTTTCTCCATTTCCTTGTTTCTTTCCTTTCTTCACATTCTCTTGCTTTACTTTGTCCCTTTCCTTTATTACTCATTTCCTTTATTACAACTTCCTTTATTTTTAACATTTTCCCTTTTTATTTTTTCTCATTCCTTGTTTTCATTTTTGTGACTTTCCTATTACTATCTTTTCCATATTTCCTTCCTCTCGCTCTCACGTAGTTTCTCGCTTTTCCCTACCTTTCCTTCCTTTCCTATTTTCCAGCCTTCAAGATTCTTTCTATTTTCCCTTTCTCATTTTCCTTTTCCTTTTCTTATTTCCTCTATTTCCTTTTTCTTACTTTCTGTTTCCCTTCCTCCATCCTCTCTTTTTCCCGAATTGTCTTTCTTTTAATAATTTTTTTTCATAACATCGGATTTATATATATTTCTTCCTCTGTCTTCCTCTGTATTTCCTCCTCCTCTCTCCTTTTCCTTCTCTCATCTCCCATCTCCTCATTTATCCACCCTTCCTCTCTTTCCTTCATAGACATCTTATCCTCCCATCCCATCAACTTTCACCACTCCCTTCCCTTCTTTCCTTCTTTCCTTTCTCCTCATGTTCTCTTCCTCTCTCCTCCTCTTCTCCTCTCCTCCTCTCCTCCCTCCTCCTCCTCCTCCTCTCCTCCTCCTCCTCCTCCTCCTCCTCCTCCTCCTCCTCCTCCTCTCCTCCTCCTCCTTTTCTTTCCTTCCTCCACTCTCATGTGTCGATTCCCACTGCATCATCAGGCGTTCCTCCTCACCCCCTCACCCACCCCCCCCCACCACACCAACCCACCACACACCAAAACCAACCCACCACCACACACACCACCCACCACACACCACCCCACACACAACCAACACACACACACACACACCACAACACACAACCACACCACACACATCACCCACACCCACCACCACACACACACACCACACACACCACCAACCCACTCAACACACACACAACACACACACACACCCCACACACAACGCACACACACACACACACACACACACACACCACACACACACACACCCACACACACACACAACACACACACACACACACACACACACACACACACCACACACACACACACACACACACACACACAACCACACACACACACACACACACAACACACACACACACACACACACACACACACACCACACACACACACACACACACACACACACACACACACACCACACACACACACACACACACCCACACACACACACACACACACACACACACACCACACACACACACACACACACACACACACACACAACACACACACACAACACACAAAACACCCCCACAACAACACCCACACACTATATAATGTATTTTATAAATTATTTCAAAAACATTTTCCCATTAAAAGGATTCGTTTGAATAAAAAGAGTGAAATTAGCCCATTTATCACTCCAGCTCTAAAAACCAGCATAAAAGAAAAACACAGATTAGAAAGATTAGTTAGAAAATGGCCATTTACCTATGGAGATACATACAGACAGTATAGAAATAAATTAACATCAATTTTACGAACAGCAAAAAACTTGTATTACAAAAATCTATTTCAGGAAAACCAAGGAAACCCAAAAAGACAATGGAAAACAATAAATTCTTTGATGGGCAGAACAGACAGTTACAATAAACGCTCTATAGAATTAAACCCACCTTGCTCGGATACATCCGTGAAATTTAATGAAGATTTTCTAAGAAATAGTTCCATGATTAATGAAGACGAATTTGATTTTAAAAAATATCTTAAAAATTCACCAAGTTTTTCCATGTATTTGGCTCCTACCAATAAAACTCACGTTGAAAAAGTCCTCAACACGCTGAAATTAGATACGCCTGGGTATGATGACATATCTCCCAAAATACTAAAGCACGCCTCATCTTTAATATCTACTCCTCTGACCTATTTAATTAACCTTTCATTAAAAACTGGTACCTTTCCAGACCGATTAAAAAAAGCCAAAGTAATTCCTTTGTTCAAGTCAGGTGATAGAAGTGACTTAAGTAATTATCGCCCCATTTCCATCCTTCCCGCATTTAATAAGATTTTTGAAAAAAATTATTTCCTCTCTCCTAATCAATTACCTTGAAAAAAACAATCTTTTGACTGAATACCAGCATGGCTTCAGAGCACAGCATTCTACTGAGTCTGCAATACTACAGTTTGTCAGCAATGTGTACACATGTTTGGAAGAAAAACTATATGTTATTGGTGTATTCATGGATTTATCAAAAGCATTTGATACCCTTGACCACAAAATTTACTTCACAAATTAGAACACTTAGGAATAAGAGGTGTACCATTGAAATTATTTCAGAGCTATCTCAGTGACAGAAAACAGAGTGTATTTTGTAATCAGATTTACTCTCCATTTGAATCCATATATAAAGGTGTACCACAAGGTTCTGTTTTGGGTCCGATTCTGTTTCTTATATATATTAATGACATTGTAAATGCTAGCACAAAATTTTCTTTTCTGATTTATGCTGATGACACAACACTTTTACTCAAGGACAAAAATCTAGATTCACTATACACAAATTTAATGCCAGAGCTAAACAACGTAAAATCATGGATTCAATCAAATAAATTAAAACTTAATATTTCAAAAACAAATTATATTTTATTTCAAAATAGGTCTGTAAATATCTCCGTCCCTCCAATATTATTAGATGGCGAAATTATAGAACAAGTCAATCATGCAAAATTTCTTGGTGTCACGATTGATGAAAACTTAAATTGGAAAAAGCACATTGATCAAACATGTCTGAAACTTTCTAAGATAACTGACATTCTATACAGAGTCCGCCATAACCTAACTACAGAGGCAATGATCAGCATTTATTATACTCTTTGTTACTCACACCTCATATATTGTGTTCCTATATGGGCATGCACATAGCCCTCTTTTTTAAGTAAATTATCAATAGCACAAAATAAAATTCTTCGGTGTATATTTTTCTTTAAAAAGTTTGACTCAACAGCAAAAGTATTCTCTGAAACAAATATTTTAAAATTCCCTGTTATTCACAAATATTTTACATTATTATTAATATTCGAAAGTCAAGGACAAAACACAATATTTAAATTAGTTGAAAATGTTACCCATCCAAGGAGTAATAATATTAACCTTATTTGTCCAATATTTAGAACAACATTATTTAAAAACAGTGTTATCAGTTTTGGTCCGAAACTCTTTAATGATATGCCTCATGATAAAAAAGTTCTCCTTACAACTACCAATTTAGTTAGATATAAGAGAGAAATTAAAAAGTATTTACTTTATCAACAAAATATGTAATTATTATTTTACTACAAGTATAAATATTTTTAGTTTATCTGCTCAATCTATTATTTTTTTTTTTTTTTTTGTTATATCTATTGTTTTTTATTTTTATTATTATTATTATTATTATTATTATTATTACAATTATTTGTATTCTGCTACTACTGTAATTCCATTTATTACCCGTGTCATACCGAATGCAGTTATTCTCAGTTTGGATATATTTTTCTATATATGTAACTTTATTTAGGCAAATAAATAATCATTCAGCTAGTCTTAAGTTTCCACGCCCGCTAACAATACAGTAAAACTATATGTCCGTCATGGAGCTTCGGCTCGACGGACCGTGGCTAATGTTTATGAAATTTGTATATATTACAACATTTGTCTTATTATTAGCAATAAACGTTTACTTACTTACTTACTTACTTACTTACTTACTTACTTACTTACTTACTTACTTACACACACACACACACACACACACACACACACACACACACACACCACACACACACACACACACACACACACACACACACACACACACCACACACACACACACACACACACACACACACACACACACACACACACACACACACACACACACACACACACACACACACACACACACACACACACACACACACACACACACACACACACACACACACACACACACACACACACACACACACACCACACACCACCACACTCAAGATGCCTAATTTAATGGTAATGCAATTTCTGCCCCTTCCCCTCCCTTTCTCCCTCCCTCCCTCCCTTTCCCTCTCTCCCTTCTCCCTTCCTTCCCCCTCTCCCTTCCCCTTCCCCCTTCTCCCTCCTTCCCATGACGCCCCGTAGTTTATGCTGAAATATTATTGCGAAATGTTGGATGTCGTGGAAATGTTGACGCATAAGATTGCAGAGAAGGCGACATTCAGCCAAGTGTGTGTGTGTGTGTGTGTGTGTGTGTGGAGAGAGAGAGAGAGAGAGAGAGAGAGAGAGAGAGAGAGAGAGAGAGAGAGAGAGAGAGAGAGAGAGAGAGAGAGAGAGAGAGAGAACAGCAGACAGAGAAAGGATACATCACACACAGGACAGACAACCCCAAAGACAAAGCACCCAGCCAGTCCTGACTTGGCGCCAAAGATGTGGAGTGACTCAGACAACCCCCTTCCCCCCCAAAAAAAAAGCGAAATGGGCCACTGACTCCTCCTCTCACCACACCTCTCTCTCTCTCTCTCTCTCTCTCTCTCTCTCTCTCTCTCTCCTCTCTCTCTCTCTCTCTCTCTCTCGTCTCTCTCTCTCTTCTCTCTCCTCTCCTCTCTCTCTATATATATATATATATATATATATATATATATATATATATATATATATATATATTTTTTCTATCTATCTATCTATCTATCTTTCTCTTCATGAATATTCGCTCATGAAAGAAATATTTTGCTTTGACTTGTACAATCTGGAATGGGCGGTGTTATGAGCGGTGCTGGTGTGGTTGTGTGGGTGAAAGCGAGGCAGCAAAGTGGGCGGAGGTGGTAAAGCAGAGATGGAGATGGATAGACAGTGGGTGGTGATGGGCGGTGGGCGGGGAGACAGTCAGATAGAGAGATAAGAGTCAGTAATATAGGATAAATTAAATGATGAAAGGAAAGGGATAAAGAAAAGTAAAGCAATAGAATGTAAAGAAAGGAAAGAAACAAGGAAATGCTGAAAAGAGAACAAGGAACATTGAGATGACATATATGGCGATGGGTGGAAGGTTAGGTGGAGTATAGAAGGGGGTGGATTTGAACCCTAGTGGAGATTGTATTAGTAACTTAAGACCTGAGGATGGTGGAAGGTAATTTGTGGAAGGATGTGATTGGATGGTGTGGCTTTGGGTTGAAAAAGAAAAAAACTTAAAGTTGGATGACAGAGTTTAGTTTTTTTTTTGTGGGAGGGGGGTCGCAAAAGAAGAAAAAAAGCTGGATGGCTGAGTTTGGCTTTTGGGTGGATTGGGGGTTGGAATTGGGTCGAAAAAGAACTGGATGACTGGGTTAGGCTTTTTTTGGGGTGGGTTTGGGGTTGGAATTGGGTCGAAAAAAGAAGAATAAAAAAGCTGGATGACTGAATTTGGCTTTTTGTGTGTGTGTGGGTGGAAAGGGGGTTGGCATTGGATCAGTGGGCGGTAGTATGTAGTCATGGCGGATCACAGCAAAGCCCACTCGCGTCCCACTCGTGTCCTGGCTTACCTGTGCGTCCCCTCTTAATCTGTGTTGTGTACAGGTGAGGTCATCGCCTGGAAGCTCGTCATTCAAACTTTTTCTTTAATAGTTACTCAATAATCCCATATGATTTATTGCGTTTTATATTCGCATTTAATAAAAACCAGACCTTCTCCATTGATTTATTTTCATTAGGTTAACGAAGAATGTACTTATTGTGTTCCTCGAATAGTAAAAAAACATGAATTTTCTAACCAAAGCTTTATTTTTCCCTCGTAACGTTACTCATCTGATTCATTGCGTTTTATATACGTATTTAATGAAGAAAAACAGACCTTCTCTAGTGACTAATTTTCTTTGGGTTAACGGGGAATGTACATATTTTGTTCCTTGAATAGAATAAAAACACAATTTTTTTTAAACAAAGCCCTCGTCATTTAAACTTTCTTTAATCGTTACACTTATGATTTCATGCGTTTAATATATTATACTTATTCAATCAAAACCAGACCTTCTGAAAATTTTCTTTTTTTGCATTTAGTTACCGAGGAATGTATCTGTTTTGCTCAAATAGAAAACCCCCCACAAATTTTCTAACCAAGGCTTAATTTTTTTCCCTACCGTAATTTCATCTTTCCAATGGCTTTATGGTAAGGGAGACAGACAGTGGCGCGCATCTAAGCCTGTACCCTCGTTTACATATACCTGGGTTCGCATCCCATCCGCCTAATTGGCTTAAAATCAGGTACGCGTCACCCATTAGCCAGTGTGTCCCCAGCGGCTTCATATAGCAAGGGAAGGGAAGGTGGAGGGAGAGGACCAGAATTTCACCAGCTTCACTGACAACATTGCAACGCCTTTCACCAGCTTCACTATCCTCAGCCTGCAATGTCATGTCACCATCTTCACTATTCTACAATGTCATGTCACCATCTTCACTATCCTGCAATGTCATGTCACCATCTTCACTATCCTGCAATGTCATGTCACCATCTTCACTATCCTGCAATGTCATGTCACCATCTTCACTATTCTACAATGTCATGTCACCATCTTCACTATTCTACAATGTCATGTCACCATCTTCACTATCCTGCAATGTCATGTCACCATCTTCACTATTCTACAATGTCATGTCACCATCTTCACTATTCTACAATGTCATGTCACCATCTTCACTATCCTGCAATATCATGTCACCATCTTCACTATCCTGCAATGTCATGTCACCATCTTCACTGTCAACGCTGCAACGCCTTTCATCATCTTCACTGTCTACATTGCAACGCCTTTCATCATCTTCACTGTCTACATTGCAATGTCTTGTCATCATCTTCACTTTAACTGTAATGCAACTAACGAATATAACGAATTTTGGAAAAGGATTTACTCATTGCTAATACTTCGAGAATGCATGAGAGAGAGAAGAGAGAGAGAGAGAGAGAGAGAGAGGGAGAGAGAGAGAGAAGAGAGAGAGAGAGAGAGAGAGAGAGAGAGAGAGAGAGAGAGAGAGAGAGAGAGAGAGAGAGAGAGAGAGAATCTAAGGAAATTTAAAAATGGGTAAAGAAAGATAGCGAGAAAGTAAGTACAGGAGAATACACGATGAAGAGAGAGAGAGAGAGAGAGAGAGAGAGAGAGAGAGAGAGAGAGAGAGAGAGAGAGAGAGAGAGAGAGAGAGAGAGAGAGAGAGAGAGAGAGAGAGAGAGAGAGAGAGAGAGAGAGAGAGAGAATGTAATGTGTGTGTGTGTGTGTGTGTGTGTGTGTGTGTGTGTGTGTGTGTGTGTGTGTGTGTGTGTGTGTGTGTGTGTGTGTGTGTGTGTGTTCCTCCTTGTGGCCTCGGATGTCGTGTCTCTGTAGATGTGTGTTGACAGCTCTCTTGTGGCGGGAACCTGAGGTGCTGGTGTATGTGTGTGTGTGTTCCTCTTCACCTCTTCCTCCTCTTCCTCCTCTTCCTCCTCTTCATTGCTTCCTTCCTTATCTTCACCCTCTTCCTGCCTTTCCCTCTCACGCCATCCTCTTTATTTTTCTCTTCTTACTCCTCTTATAAATTCTTTCCTTGTTGTTTTGTTATCGCGGTTTCGTAATGATGATAGTAATAAGTAACTGTAGTCTTCTTTCTTGTTGTGGTTGTGGTGGTAGTAGTAGTGGTAGTGGTAGTAGTAGTAGTAGTAGTAGTAGTAGTAGTGGTAATAATAGTAGTAGTAATAGTAGTAGTAGTAGTAGTTGTTGTTGTTGTTTGTTGTTGTTGTTGTTGTTGTTGTTGTTGTTGTTGTTGTTGTTGTTGTTGTTGTTGAGTAGCAAACAATTACACTCGTGAAATCATTATAATTTAAGGGTTTAGTGGTTTGATATTTCATCTTTCACTACTTGAAGATTGTTTACTTTTGTTCCCGCCATACATAGATCATATAGGGACTAGGGGGGGAGGCCTGACTAGAAACTTCATATCCTGTACAGAACAGAACACAAGATTCACACTCACACAAGACTACAGAACAATGAAATAGGTGTTCCATTACTTGTTTTATTCTTGTGAAGACGAAAAAAAGTATGTATGGTGCTTTTTTCGTTAGTTTTTCAATTATATATTTTCTCGACAATTTTTCTCACTTGCTTTTCCTCTCCTTGCTTCTACAACTCCCTGGTATGTTTATGCCGACAATGATTCATAACTTAACGTTAACGATAACGTGAACTTCATAACGTTTCCATAACTTGAATAATATTGATCCTTGTGGAGACGAAAAAAAAGGTGTGTGTGTGTTTATTTTTCGTTATTTTCTCAATTATATATTTTTCGATATCGACGATTTTTCTCACCTGTTTTTCCTCTCCTTGCCTCTACAAGCCCCTGATATGTTTATTCCGACAATGATTCGAGTTTATACCATTTTATCTCTCTGTCAAAAATGTTTTAAAAATACATTAACTTGTTTCGCCTGGAGCGCGTTTGTCATTCAGTTTTATCGCTTTTAAAAGTTCGAATTTTCTTCCCCTCTTTTCCCCTCGACGCCCAATATTGTCTTTATTCAATCCGACTTTCCAATTGAACTTTCCATCTTCAATCCCTCTCTGTCTGGTAAAATCCCCTCCTCCCTTCCTCCCTCCCTCCCTCCCTCCCTCCCTCCCTCCCTCCCTCCCTCCCTCTTCCTCCCTCCCTCTCCTAGTACCTCCCTCCCTCTCCTAGTCCCTCCCTCCCTCCCTTCCTCCCTCCCGTGCGTGCCTCTGCTTCCACACATTATATTCTTTTTAGTGTTTCTCAGATCAATTTAGTTTCTTTTCTATTGCTGCATTTTCATTTCCATTTAATTTGATTTATACATGAAGTGCCTTTTTCAATCTCCTTCTTTCTTATGGCTTACATTTTTTTAAAATTAATTTATTCATCTTCTTTACAGTCTTCTTGTTCCATTAGTATTATTCCCTTCGTGTCTCTCTCTCTCTCTCTCTCTCTCTCTCTCTCTCTCTCTCTCTCTCTCTCTCTCTCTCTCTCTCTCTCTCTCTCTCTCTCTCTCTCTCTCTCTCTCTCTCTCTCTCTCTCTCTTACTCTCTCTCTGTCTCTCTTACTCAATCTGTCTCTCTTACTCTCTCTGTCTCTCTTACTCTCTCTGTCTCCCTTACTCTCTCTGTCTCTCTTACTCTCTCTGTCTCTCATACTCTCTCTGTCTCTCTTACTCTCTTTGTCTCTCTTACTCTCACTGTCTCTCTTACTCTCTGTCTCTCTTACTCTCACTGTCTCTCTTACTCTCTCTGTCTCTCTTACTCTCTGTCTCTCTTACTCTCTCTGTCTCTCTTACTCTCTCTGTCTCTCTTACTCTCTCTGTCTCTCTTACTCTCTCCGTCTCTCTTACTCTCTCTGTCTCTCTTACTCTCTCTGTCTCTCTTACTCTCTCTGTCTCTCTTACTCTCTGTCTCTCTTACTCTCTCTGTCTCTCTTATTCTCTCTCTTACACTCTCTCTTACTTTCTCTCTCTCTCTCTCTCTCTCTCTCTCGTCTTCCCTATCCTTCTCCTCTCTTCTCTCTCTCATCTCTCTCTCTCTATCCCCTCTCCTTTCTCTCTCTCTCTCTCTCTTCTCTCTCTCTCTCTCTCTCTCTTCTTCTCTCTCTCTCTCTCTCTCTCTCTCTCTCTCTCTCTTCTCTTTGATGTCTCTCCTGTTATGCTTCGGGTACACTTTCATCCTATTAAATTTGCTCCCACAATATTACTTTTTTTTTTTTCTTTTTTTTTCTTTTTTTTATACCTTCATCATTTTTCTTCTATTTTTGTTTTATTCCATTTCGCTGCCTCTTTCTATTCTCTTTTTTTGCACTTTTTTTCTCTCCTTGGTCTCATCCACTTTTGCTTCTTGTTTCTGTATTGCATTTTCATCTCTTTCTAACTCCATTTTCTTTTGACATTATATTCTCTTGTTATCCTTCATTCTACTCCTTTCTTGTCTTCTGTATTCGCTCTTTCTTTCTCTTCATTTACCTTTGCCTTTTGTTATTCTTCCTCCTTGTAATTTCGTCTTTTCCTTACTATATTTTTTTCATATTTGCTTCTGCCCTTCGTCGTAAACAGCATTTTTTTTTCTTTCTCTCTCGTCTCCGTCTGAAAATATCAACCTTTTTTTTCTATCTTTCATTATATTTCCAGGTTCTTTTTCTCCTTCCACTCTTCCTCTCCGTTTTTTATCTCTTTTTTTATTCTTTCTCTCTATTCTTCTCCGTTCTCTCTACCCATTTTATCCTTTTGAATCTTCTCTCCTTCACTTCGCTCCATTCCTATCTTTCCTTTCTCCCTTCATATCCTCCCACCCTCTACCCTCTCTCTTCTCTCCCTCCTCCCTCCCTCTACCCTCCCTCTACTTCCTCTTTTTCCCTCCCTCTTCTTCCGTCTCCTCTCCCTCTTCTCTCCCTTCTCCCTCCTTCCTCTTCCGTCTCCTATCCTTCTTCTCTCCCTTCTCCCCTCTTCCCTCCCTCCTCCCTTTCCTCTTCACCTCCCTCCTCCCCTCCCTTTTCCCCTCCCTCCTCCTCCCTCTCGCCTCGACACATACCAGGAAGGGAAGTTGCAAGAAGATAAGTCTTGGCTCATACGGCGTGACACTCCATTCCCGTCCCTGCCATGTTGAGAGAGAGAGAGAGAAGAGAGAGAGAGAGAGAGAGAGAGAGAGAGAGAGAGAGAGAGAGAGAGAGAGAGATATACTTGATACTTTTTTTTGATACTTGATAGTTTATTTGGCTTGGTGTAATACAATAGTGTTCATATAATCAATCATACAGTCATATAAGCCACGGTCCATTAAGCCGAAGCTCTTTTATGGACCTCATGCTATGATCATTTTGTTGTCTCTCGTGGACTAAAGTGGACTATTGATATATATTGACTTACCTAATAATTTTAAGTAAGAGAAGTGATGATAACAATACCAGAGAGAGAGAGAGAGAGAGAGAGAGAGAGAGAGAGAGAGAGAGAGAGAGAGAGAGAGAGAGAGAGAGAGAGAGAGAGGTGACTAACTGACCGAGCTAGATTATTTCGTATGAGAAAAGAAAAAAAAAGAGGTTTGAAAACGTGAAAAATAAGTAAAAATGAATAAAAAAGAAATCGAGAAGAACCATTTTTCGGCCACCACCACCATCACCGCCACCATCACCACCATCACCATCACCTCCCTTTAGGAATCACCATTATCGGCGCCGGCAGTGAGGCAGGCGAGTCCTCCCTCTAAGACAAGCCGTAAGTCAGCGCCTAGAGGGATCCTGCAGAGCCCCGCCGGGTGATCCCCAGACGAGCGGGATCAGCGGCGGATCAAAGGTGCAACGAACGACGGCGGAACCCTGAAATATTGACACACATTAGACTCGGGTTATGGTTTAGTGCAGTGCCATTCCCCCCCCCCCTCTCTCTCTCTCTCTCCTCTCTCTCTCTCTCTCTCTCTCTCGTCTCTCTCTCTCCCCTCTCTCTCTCTCTCTCTCTCTCTCTCTCTCCTCTCTCTCTCTCTCTCTCTCTCTCTCTCTCTCTCTCTCTCTCTCTCTCTCTCTCTCTCTCTCTAACAATCTATCTACTAACAATAAGTAGATTAAAATTATAGTCATAGGTTTGTGTGTGTGTGCTCTCTCTCTCTCTCTCTCTCTCTCTCTCTCTCTCTCTCTCTCTCCTCTCTCTCCCCTCTCTCTCTCTCCTCTAACATCTATCTACTAACATAAGTAGATTAAATTAAGTCAAGGTTTTTGGTGTGTCTCTCTCTCTCTCTCTCTCTCTCCTCTCTCTCCTCTCTCTCTCTCCTCTCTCTCTCTCTCTCTCCTCTCTCTCTCTCTCTCTCTCTCTCTCTCTCTCTCTCTCGCTCTCTAGTGGGGGTTGAGGGGGCCTGGTGATGTGGGTTGGGGTTTCAGTGTGCCTAGGTGGGGGTGTGGAGGGGGGAGGGGAGGGGATATGAGGGGTTGGGGGAGGGGACATAAGGGTTGGGGGAGTGGGGGAGGGGGGGGGTTTTGATCAGACATTTGTGGGCATAACAGGCGGGGGGAAAGGGCGCCAGATTGGGAAACACAACAACACCACACCTCTTTCTCTTCTCTCCTCTCTTTCTCCCTCTTCCCTTTTCTCTCTTTTCCCCCTTTCCCCTTCTTTCTCTCTCTTCTTCTTTCCTCTCTCTCCTCTTTCCCCTTCCTCTTCTCTCCCCCCTTTATTTTTTTCCTTTAATTTCAATTCTTTTTTTCTCCCTTTCTTCTTTTCATTCCTTTTTTTTTTATTCTTTTTTTTTCATTTAACCATTCTCTCCCCCATCTTTCTGTTTCCTTTCTCTCCTTTAAAAAATCCTTTACTTTTTCCCCTTTTCTTCTTCTCTCTCTCTCTCTCTCTCTTCTCTCTCTCTCTCTCTCTCTCTCTTCCCCTCTTCTTCTCTCTTTCTCTTTCCTCTCTCCTATCTTTTTTGAAAATTTTCCAATTTTTTTTTTCCGGGGTAGAAAAAAAAAATAGAAAAAAAAATTTTGGGGCCCCGGTTTTTTTTTTTTTTGAACCCCCCAGGGGTTTTCGAAGCCCGAGGGAAGGAAGGGAGGGAAAGGGGAGGGGGGTAGAGGGGGGAGGGAGAGAGAGAGGAGAGAGAAGGGGGGGGAGAGAGAGAGAAAGAGGAGAGAGAAAAGAGAGAGGAGGGGAGAAGAGAGAGAGAGAGAAGGGAGAGAGAGAGGAGAAGAGAAAGAGAGAGAGAGGGGGTTGTTTTTCCCGGACTTATGAGATAACCCCCTTTTCAAAAAGGGACTTAATAAAAGGATAAAGGAAAAAAAAAACCGTTCCAGAATCTCCTCTCCTCCCTCTCTCTCTCTTTTCCTTTTTCTAGGCAGGTATTTTACAAAAAAGGGCCTCTTGAGCCTTTTATTTTTTGTTTTTTTTTGGTTTTCTCGTTTTTACCTTAATTTCCTGGTAAAAACAAAGAGAGCTTCAATGAACACGATACAGGTTTTGTTTTTTGTTTTTTGTTTTGGTTTAAGCAGTTATTAAACACACATATTGTTTAAAAGGTAGATAGGTTAAGGCAGTAAATGCTCAAAATGTTTCTACGGACTATGTATTAATGGTTTTTTTTGGTATGTTTGGTTCTTCTTGGTCTCCCTCTAGTCTTTCTTCTGCTCCCTTTCCTCCTCCGGCATTCCTTTTCCACCACTTTCCCTCTCATCTTTCTTCCTCCCCCCCCCCCCCCCCCCCTCCACCCACACCCGAAGTTAATGCATTAAAGTGTTGATGTTAATTGTTTCTCTCTTAAAAGCTTCCCATAAGTTACATGATCCTTACTTTTGTTTAATTTTTCAGCCTTACAATTTTTTTTCGAATGATTTCCTTTTACTTTTTATAAATTATTTTTTTTACTTAACTGACTGACTTTTCTTCTTTCTATCCAACTACATTTTTATCGTTTTTATGCCTTGTGTTCAATGCTTATCCCTTTTCTTTTTCCTTCCCCTTTTTTCCTCCTTTCCTTTTCTTTTCCCCCCCCGTCTCCCCCTCATTCTCTGCCAACCCTCTTTTCCCCCCCTCCCTCCTCTCCCTTCCACTTCTTCCCACCCATTCCCCCTTATTCTTCCTTCTCTCCCCCCCTCCCTCTCTCCCCCCCCCCCCTCTCCAAATTTTAACGTAAAGAATAACCACATTTTAGGGAAAAAAAAAAATAATTTTTAAATTTTAAATTTTAAATTTTAACTCTCCTCCATCCCTTCTCCCCCCCTCCTCCCCCTCTCCCTTTTTTTCCTTTTCCTCTCACTCTTTCCCTCCCTTCCTTTCTCCCTCCCTCTCTCCCTCTCCCTCCTCTCCTCTCCCTCCCTCTCTCTCTCAGTCATCTTTCACCGCCGTCCTGGAGCAGCAGGAAAATTCCATTTAGTGAAGACACGTGACATACGAGACCGCCTCCCCCTCCCTTGCCACATTCCCCCCTTTCCCCCCCCCCTCGCCCCCTCCCCCAGCCCACCTACCCTGCCCCCCTTTCCCCCCCTTACTTGCCCCCCCTCCCCCCGCCACCGTCCTCACTCCCCCCTCCCTCCCCCCCCAGCCCCCGTCTTCCCCCCCCATTCCTTTCCATCCCGTTCCCCCCTCCCATCCCCCCCTACCCCGCCCCCCCCCGGCCCCCCGTCCCTACCCTATCCCTTCCCCTCTCCCCTCCCCTGCCCCCAAAATAGCCAAACCCCTCAACCCCATCCCCCCCGGATACCAACACGAATAATTTCCCCCCCTTTCAACCTCCCCACCCTTTCTTCATGTCAGAGTTGTAATTATCACGTTATTTAACCATCATGCGTCCGGGGTTTTTATTTCTTCTCCGTTATTTTTACTCCTTTTTTTTTTTTTTTCCCCTTTTCCTCTCCTTCCCCTTTTCTCTCCCGTTTTCTCTTTTCTCTTTTTCTCCTCATCTTTTCCCCTCTCTTCTCCCCCTCTTTCTCCTCTCCTCTCTCCTCTCTCCTCTCTCCCCAGTAAAAAAACCCTCTTATTATATTTTTTTTCTACCGCCCTTCATTACCACCTATATATATAGACAATAATATTTGATGCTGTGTATATTAATTGACATCATTGGTGGTATTTGAGTCTCTTGTTTTGTTACCTTTATAGAATGCCAGGTGAGGATAGGGAAATGAAGAGTGGGTTTTGTAGCGGGTTTTTTGCGGGGTTTTTTACGGGAGTTTTTTTTAGCGGGTGTTGTCCCTTGAGTGGGTTTTCAATTAAGGTGATAATTAAGCGTTATATCCTATACATTATACACTCAGGGTAAAGTTAAATAGTGTATTAATATATAAATTATGTAAAATCAGGTGGTATTAGTGTCTTAAGGCTTAAATAAAGGCATTATTAACTATTCTCATTGGGCTTTTTTGATGCGGGGGGTTGGGGTGGGATGAGGAGAGCCCAACGAAACCTCAACGGGCGGGGAGAAGGGACCCGGAAGGTCACGGTTCGGGTAGGCTCTTTGGATCTGCCTCGGTATTACTGGTGAACTGAATCGCCTCCTCTTGAAGATGCTTTAAAAGAGAGAGGGGAGAAGAGAGAAAAGGAGAGAGAGGGGGAGGGGAAAAAAATGGGAGGGGAGAGAAAAGGAGAGAGGAGAAAAGGAGAAAGAAAAAAATGTGCAACGGTAAAAAAAAATTCGGGGATTTTTTCAGCCCGGGGAGAGGAGAAGAGAGAAAAAAGAGAGAGAGAGAAAAGAGAGAGAGAGAGAGAGGGGAAAAGAGAGAGGAGGAGAATGAAAGGTTAGGCTTTTTTGGCCCTGGAAAAATGCTCCCCCTCTACTTTGACGTGGGTTTTTGTCGTGGGGGCCGTTGAAACAGGGGAAAAAAAAGAAAAACTGAGTTTTTTCCCCTTTTAACTCCCACGTTCCGTCGCCATCGCTCAGTCGCCGCGTTTAAGTGCCGTGCCTCGTAACAATCCTTATCCAATAGGGCAAAATGCAGGGCGACATGAAAATACTTACGAGCGAGGGGGGACGGAAAAAAAAATTTGGGGAAAAAAAAAAAAAAAAAAAAAAAATAAAGTCTTTAGTCAAAAGAAGGGAAAGAGAAAAATACAAAAATTAAAAAAAAGGTCGTTGTGATAAGGGACAGTAATTTACTATTAAGACCACACGATAAGAAGGAAAATATGACCTTTTTCTTCTTTTGGTCGACGATTTGGAGGAAGAATTAAAGGTCGTAAGCGGAAAGTAAAGGAAAAAAAGATAATGGCGAAGAAGAATGGCGACAAGTGAAATGAGATCAAAAAGAGAGAGAAGGGGAGAGAGAGAGAAAAGAGAGAGAGAGAGGGGGGAGAGAGAGAGAGGGGAAGAGAGAGAGAAAAGAGAGAGAGAGGAAGGGGAGAGAGGGGGAGAGAGAGAGAGAAGAGAGAGAGAATTCTTTAGTTGATTTTGAACCCCTTTTCTGCCTTTAAATTATTTACCTTTTTAGCCCTCTGTGTGATTAAAAACTTTTAAAATAAGAGAGAGAGAGAGGAGAGAGAGAGAAGAGAGAGAAAAGAGAGGTTTTTTTTTTTTAAAGGGGGGGGAAGGGGGGAGAAAAAGAGAGAGAGAGAGCAGAATTAAAAAAGGGGAACCCAAGGAAAATCCGGGGGAAGGAAACCCCCCTTTTTTGGGAACAAGGAACCCCTCCGGGGGGGGAAAAAAAATTTTTTTCCCCCAATCCCAATTAAAGCCCCCCCCCCCCCCCACACCAGCCTCTTCTTTTTAAAAATTGCCCCCCAACCTTTGTAAAAAAGGGGGGTTTTTAATGTGATTTGAGCGAAAACAGACGCCTTTTTCTCTTCCACTAAATTGGAGGAGCAAGACGGGAAGCCTCACCGCTGTAATTAACTGTGCTGAAGATGGTGTGTGTGTGGGTGGGTGTGGGTGTGGGTGTGTCTGTGTGTGTGTGTGGGGGGGGGGGGATTTGGGGTTTTATTTTGAAAATGTGTTTTTATTTGTAAAGTTTTTTTCTCTTTCTCTGTTTTTTCTCTCTCTTCCCCCATTTTCCCCCCTCTCTCTCTCTCTCTTACCTTTTTTCTCTCTCTCTTCTCTTCTCCTCTCCCCTCTCCCCTCCCCTCTCTCTCTTTTCTCCTCCCCTTTTTTTCTTTCTTTTTCTCTCTTTTCCTATCTCAACCCATTTTTTATCTCTTAACCCCTCTCTTTCTTCAACCTGTTTTCCCCTATGAGTTTCACCATTTTTAGGGGGGTTTTTTTGATTTCATCTGTCCTTTTCTTTTCTTTTTTTCTTTTCCCTTTTTTACTTTTTCCATTTGCTTCTTTATATACATCTGTCCTTTATTTTCTTTCTTTTGGACTACCAAGGCTTCTTACTTACTTATTTAATACTTAAGGCTACCTGGACTACTACTTTACTACTACTACTACTACTACTACTTTATATTCCGAACGTGCTTTCACTTCTTCTTCTTCATCAATATTCCCTTCCTTTCAAAGTCTTTCAAACCATCGTTCTAAATATTCCTAAAACATCGTTTTAAAAAATACATTCACGTCAAAATTCCCCTGTTTTTTCTCCGCCTCGTTTCATGTATCCCTTTTCTTTTGGCTGGTCATCTGTTTATTTTTTTTTTAAACCCGCGTTTTGGCCAAAGGTGTTTCGAAACCCCGGACGTTTTGGGGCCCTTATGTTTGGTTAAGTTAGGTTTGGTTTAGGTCAGGGCAGGGCCCGGGTAAGGGGTTTTTTTTGAGACCTAGGATTAGTAAAAAACGGTTAAATTTTTTCTCGTGACCCAAAACCGGGCCGTGGCCAAAAAAAAAGGGTTTCCCACATTCGTTTTTTTTTTTTTGTGTGATTTATTTTTTGAAATTTTTTTACCGCTTTTATTTTTATTACTTCTTTGGGTTCCCCCTTTTGGTCTTTAAATTTTCCCCCCTCCCCTCACCCCGCCTTCAGGAGTTAAAAGCCCGCCCCCCGGACCCCCGTGGGACAAATGTCCTTTTTTTTGTACCGGTCCGGGGGAACTTACTTATGGGACGTGATTTTGAAGGTCCCTTTAAAACAGAAAAGTCAAAGGGTTTTTGATTGGGTTAGGGGAGTAAGGTTTTTTTATCGCCCCTTTCCCCTTTCCCCCCCCCTCCTCTTATCTTTTTTTTTCCCTTTTTTTTTTTTTTTTCTCCTTCCGCTCTCTTTTCTTTTTCTCTGGGCTGTCTTGTTTTCTGTCTGCTTTTTCTTTTTTCTTTTCTCTTTTTCTTTTTCTTTGTCCTCTGCTCTCTCCCCTTCTCTCTCTTCTCTCTCTCTCTCTCTCTCTCCTCCTCTCTCCTCTTTTCTCTCTCTCCTCTCTCTCTCTTTTCCTCTTTTCTCTCTCCTCTCCCCTCTCCTTTTCTCTCTCCTTTTTCTTTTCTCTTCCTCCCCTTTTTCTCAGCCCCCCCCTTTTATCTCTTCCCCTCTCCTCTTTTCTCTCTCTCTCTCTCTCTCTTCTTCTCTCCCTTTTCTTCTCTCCCCGTTCCCCCTCCCCCTCTCTCTCTCTTCTCTCCCCTCCCCCCTCTCTCTCTCTCTCTCTTCTATTTTAACCCCCAAAATTATGCCCCTCATAATGATGTCCTTTTCCATCATCTATGTATACCCGGATAAGGGTTTCTTTTGAAAAAAGTCTTTTTTCCCAAATGACTTCAAATTTTGAAAAAAAGTATTGAATCTGAATCTGAATCTCCCTTTTCTCTCTCCCCTCTCCCCTCTCTCTCTCTTCTCTCTCCTTTTCTCTCTCTCCCCTCTCTCTCTTTTCTTTCTTTCTCTCTCTCTCTCTCTCTCCCCTCTCTCTCCTTTTCTCTTTTCTCCTCCTCCTCTCATTTTTTCTCTCTCTCTCTCTTCCCTTTTTTTCCTCTCCCTCTCTTTCCTCTTCATTTTCTATCCCCCGCTTTCCTTTTTAATAGCTTCCTCCCTCCTCTCTTCCTTTCTTCCTTTTTCTCCCCCTAACGCTTTTTTTCTCCCTCCCTCCCTTTCCCCCCCCCCTTTCCTCCTTCCCCCCCTTAAACCCCTCCCCTCCTCCCCCCCCACCTCCTCCCTCCTCCTCTCTTTTCCCCCCTTTGCCCCCCCTCCTCCCTTCCCTTCCCTCAAGCCCGGAAAAATAAACGCTTTGCGGGGGGATTTTTTTCAAGTTTCATATACCCGTTTTTTGCCCTTTTTCCCTTTTTAAATTCATTGTTGGGGGTTCCCCCTAAAGTTTCGTCGCCTTTACATGCTTTCTTGGTGGCTCCTTGAAAATGTGGGTAGTTGAATTTGTGTCGTAAAAATCATGTGATGATGAATTTTTTAATACCCTTTTTAAAATTTTTTTTTAATAAAAACAAAACCCTTTTCTGTTTTAAATTTTTGGGTTTTTATAATTTTTGTATTTCTTTTAAAGCAAATTGATTTGTAAAAGCGGGGGGTTTAATTTAATAATTTTGTTTTTTATTTGATTTTTGTTTTATGGGCATCACGACTTTCATTTCTAATTTCTGTGTTTTTGTTTCTTTTTTTCTTACAAACCTTTCCCCCTTTTTTTAATAAAAATTGTAAAAATTGTAAAGTTTACCCGACTCGCTGGAATCATGTACCCCCCGGGCGTGTTAACTTTTTTTTTTTTTTTTCCCCAAACAATTTTTGTACCCTCCTCCTCATCCCCTTTATTCTGCGCCTAACTATTGTCCCGGTGAGCTGCCTTTCGAACCAACTTCCTAAAATGACTTCCAAATCTCGTTCTGGGCCCTTATTATTTCTTCAAACCTGCCCCCGTTTGTGAATTTCTAACATTCTTCTGGTTTTTTTTTTACGAGGTGAAAACCTGAAACCCCTTTCTGCTTATTTATTGATAAATTTTTGATTGCCCGGAAAGGGGAAAATTTTCGGGTTTTTTCCCAAATTTTAGCTGTTTTTTTTATCAGAGTTTAAACCCTATTTTAAAGGTTTTAAAACAGGGTCCCTTTTTAAACATTTAAAAAATTAAGGAAAAAAATGGGGAAATTTTAAACCCCGTTTTAAAAAAATAGACTATAGTGCAGTTTAGGGTTTCCCCCTCCCCGCCCCCTTTCCTTTCCCTTTCCCTTCTTCCCTTCCCCTTCCCCTTTTTCCTTTCTTCCTTTTCCTTTCCTTTCCCTTTCCCTTTCCCTTTCCCTTTCCCTTTCCCTTTTTCCTTCCCTTCCCTTTCCCTTTCCCTTTCCTTCCCCTTTTTTTTTTTTTCCTTTCCTTTTCCCCGCCTTCCTTCCTTTCCTTCCTTTCCCTTTCCCTTTTTCCTTTTCCTTCTTTCCCCCTTTCCTTTTCCGGGCCCTTTCCCTTTTCCTTTTTCTTCCCCTTCCCACCTTCCTTTCCCTTGGCCCTTTTTCCCCTTCCCAGGTTTAAATTTTCCATAACAACCCCTGAAAACCCTTTTATCACCCCCCGAACAGAACTCATTTATTTTCGATTTTTTAACCCCCAAAAAAACCCCAAAAAACACTCTCTCTTTCTCTCCTTCTCTCCTTCTCTTTTCTTCCCCCCTCCCCCTTTTTCCCCCTTCTCTCCCCCTCCCCACCCCCTCTCTCTCTTTTTCCCCTCCCCCCTTCCCCTCTTCCCCCCTCTCTCTCTCTCTCTCCCTCTCTCCTTCTCACTATTTTTTTTTTTTTTTTTTTTTTTCCCCCCCCCCCCCCCCCCCAAACCCCACCAAATTTTATTTCCTCGCTTCGTTCCTTTCTTCATCATTCGTCTCTTTTATTTCAATTTTCCATTCCAAAAAACACACGCGCCCATCTTTCCCCTCTTTTTTTCCCACCCTATACTGTAAATTTTTCCATTTTTTCCCCCCTTTCCCCCTACCCCTCTTTTTTTTCCTTTTCCCCCTTTTCAATTCCGGGCCCCCCAAATTTTTCCCTCTCCTTCAATATCCTTTCATGCCTTTTCTCTTCCCTCACAACCCAACCTTTCCTATCACAACGTCCTATTTTGCTCTACGATATTCTTCCTTTGCGAGACAGGTATCCCTACAGATCCCCTCACGGCCGCAGGTGTGATCAAGGGCGGCGCGTGGGTACTGGAGGCTGCGGGATGTGTGATATGTATAGGGAGAGAGAAGGGAAGAGGGCTTGCAGGATGTAGAGGAGGGCGATTGGAGTCGAGGTGGGGAGATGAACAGATATGGAAATGTTGGAAGGATGTTGCAACGAGTAAGGGAGATGAGAGATGGGATTGTGTTGTGCATGAAATACGATAAAGGGGAGGTTTTTGTGGAAGAAGAAAAAATAAAATTTGAATGGTGGGGTTTTAAAAAATCAAAAATAAAACCAAGAAAAGGAGGGGCGTCTCGATTTTCAAACAGGGGAAAAAAAAGTAATGATTTAAGTGGATTAAACTCACAATAGGAAATCGAGTCTATAGGATAAAGAAAATTGGTAAATACTCGAATTTTAGAGTTACGTCAACAAACAAGGAAAGGAAGAACATAGCCAAGGAATAACACGCAGGAAGAAACATAACCTGCAACCATTTCACTATAAATCCCAAACCCAAAAGCGTTTCCCCCTACCCCCAAAACCCCATACCCCCCCCTCTCTCTCCCTTCTCCCCTCTCCTCCTCTCCCCCTCTTTTTCTCTCTCCCTCTTCTTTTCTCTCTCTCTTTTTCTCTCCTCTTTTCTCTTCTCTTTTCTCTCTCCTCTCTCCTCTCTCTCCCCCTCCTCTCTCTCACCCCCCTCCCTCCCCCCCCTCCCTCCCCCCCTCCCTCCCCCCCCCCTCCCTCCCTCCCTCCCTCCCCCCCCCCTCCCTCCCTTCCCTTCTCCCAGGAAACTATGTAATAACCAAACTCACACATTTGTTTTGATTTAGAAGCGACTCGTTCCCTTGAGAAGATAAATCCACATGACTGTTTAAGAGAGATACGAGAACCGAAGGAGAGGAAAGGGAAAAAAAACCGTGTAGGAAAAGAGAGAACAGATAGCCAAATAGGTATGAAGGGTAAGGGCTGGGAAGGAAAGTTTTGGTAGGAAAAGAAAAAGTGTAGAGAGAGGGAGAGATATGGAAAAAGGATCAGGGGAAGGAAGGTAAGGGTGAGTGAAAACAAAGAAATGATGATCGATGGAAGTGCTGGATGAGGAGCAGAGATTTAAAGGGAAAAGGAAAGAAAAAAAGGATGAGAGGTGTCGGAATAAAGGCAGTGGTGGATAAAGTGAATAAAAGGAAAGATTGAATTAAAGAAGAAAAAAAAGGATACCAGATGAAATATAAAAAAAATATGAAGCGTAGGATTATAAAAAGTAGATAGAAAGGGGAATGAAGAGAGGAGAAATGACGAAATACAGAGGAAAGATAAACATAAGAGGAACAGGGATAAAAAGTGAAATAGTGAAGAGGAGTAAGCAAACGTAGAGGGGAATAGTACGATAAAGAAGAAAAGGGGAAAAAGGGATAGAAGAAGAACATTAAAAAGGGGTGAAGAGATAAAAAGGGTTAAAAATTTGAAGAAAAGAAAGGGAAAGGGAAAAGAGACAGAGAGGAAAAAGATATAAGGTACTGGAGGTAAAAATAGAGGCGGAGGAAGGTATGATTTACATGTGCCCTCCAAAGCCATTAACTTGACGTCTTATATGGCTCTCTCTCTCTCTCTCTCCTTCCCCTCTTCTCTTCTCTCTCTCTCTCTCTCTCTCTCTCTCCTCCTTTTCTTCTCCTCTTCTCTCTCTCTCTCCTCTCTCTCCTCTCCTTTCTCTCTCTCTCTCTCTCTCTTCTCTCTCTCTCTCCTCTCTCTCTCTCTCTCTCTCCTCTCTCTCTCTCTCTCACACATACACACATACACACACACAACACCACACACACACCACACACACACACACACACACACACACACACACACACACACACACACCACACACACACGCACACACATTTCTCACTAGCTATTATTTGACCCTCGCCCCGGTAGCCTCGTTTCCTTGTCCTTCCTACACCGAAATTCTCTGATTCCAACCCCGTTCGCCAGTCTCTTTCACGCTGCTGCCCTCTCTTCTCTTCACTTCTCTTTCTCTTCTCTTTCTCTTTCTCTCTTTCCTTCCTCTCTCTTTCTCTCTCCACCATTCCTTCCTCTCTTCACCTTTCCTTTCTCTCTCTTCACCTTTCCTTCCTCTCTCTTCACCTTTCCTTTCTCTCTCTTCCCCTTTCCTTCCTCTCTCTTCACCTTTCCTTCCTCTCTTCACCATTCTTTTCTCTCTCTTCACCTTTCCTTCCTCTTTTACCTTTCCTTTCTCTCTCTTCACCTTTCCTTCCTCTCTCTTCACCTTTCCTTCATCTCTCTTCACCTTTCCTTTCTCTCTCTTCCCCTTTCCTTCCTCTCTCTTCACCTTTCCTTCCTCTCTTCACCATTCCTTTCTCTCTCTTCACCTTTCCTTCCTCTTTTACCTTTCCTTTCTCTCTCTTCACCTTTCCTTCCTCTCTCTTCACCTTTCCTTCATCTCTCTTCACCTTTCCTTTCTCTCTCT
>JACEEZ010000213.1:127500-132500 GCA_016584305.1 Chionoecetes opilio
TCTTTTAGCAGGGAGGAAGTTGAAGTTGGCTTATGTACGGGCCGGGGGAGTGAGAGCTATGGTGAGAGAGTATGAAGTTTTTGGTCATGGTCGGGGGAGGTTATGGGCGGGCAACAGGGCAGAAGGGAGAGGCGGCACCACAGACGGCAGATAACGTCACATTATGAGAGTGATACGCCCATAAAGGCAGTGGTGTGCTAGCTATGGCAAGCCGGGAGATGCTCCGCCACAACTTGTTACGTGTGACCGCGCTATGTGCTACTCCCTCCCTTTCCATCTGTCCCTCCATCTCTCTCTCCCTTTCCCTCTTCCCCATCCTCCCTCCCTTTCCATCTGTCCCTCTATCTCTCCCTTCTCTTCCCTCTTCCCTATCCTCCCTCTCTTTCCTTCTGTCCTTCCATCTCTCCTTTCTCTGCCCTCTTCCTTACCTTCCTCCCTTTACATCTGTCCCTCCAGCTGTCCCTTCTTTCCCCTCTTCCTCCCTCCCTTTCCATCTGTCCCTCCATCTCTCCCTTCTTTCCCCTCTTCCCCATCCTCCCTCCCTTTCCATCTGTCCCTCCATCTCTCTCTCCCTTTCCCTCTTCCCCATCCTCCCTCCCTTTCCATCTGTCCCTCCATCTCTCTTCTTTCCCCTCTCCCCCATCCTCACCCCCCACACTCCGGGTTGAATTGTGGGTAAGAACTAGAGGGGAGGTGGATGATCCTTTCTTCCACCACATACACACAAGTAACTCTTACCGCTCCCCTCCTTTCTCCCTTCTCCCTTGTCCCCTCTCCCTCTCCCCTCCCGTGCCGGGGTGGAAGAGCCTGCTGGTCACGTTTCATGGGGCAGCCAGACGGGGAATGGCAGTGTTATGAGGCGACGATGGGCCAAAGTGTGAGTTGTGAGGAGTCTGAGGACCCCCGCCGCTACCTCTTCCCCCTCCTCCCTTTCCCCCCTCTTCCCTCCTCCTTCCCTCCTACCTTTCCTTCTCCTCCCTCATCACACATAGCCTATACTCCTTAAGCACCCCTCCAACCGCTCTCCCCCTCCCTCCTTCCCCCTTCGCTCCAAGAATATGAGTGTTGGATTGTGTGTGTTTTTGTGTTTGGTGTTGTGGAAGTTTGGCTGTTGTGTGTCCATGGTGACGCAACACAAGGGTGGTTTGGTCTGTTTTTGCCAATAATATTTCCTTTCTGTTCGGTGTGATGTTAGTGTGCATGTTATTTTGTCATTTAGTGGTGTGTTGTGGTTAGTGAGCATGTTATTTTGTCAGTTAGTGGTGTGTTGTGGTTAGTGAGCATGTTATTTTGTCATTTAGTGGTGTGTTGTGGTTAGTGAGCATGTTATTTTGTCAGTTAGTGGTGTGTTGTGGTTAGTGAGCATGTTATTTTGTCAGTTAGTGGTGTGTTGTGGTTAGTGTGCATGTTATTTTGTCAGTTAGTGGTGTGTTGTGGTTAGTGTGCATGTTATTTTGTCATTTAGTGGTGTGTTGTGGTTAGTGAGCATGTTATTTTGTCAGTTAGTGGTGTGTTGTGGTTAGTGAGCATGTTATTTTGTCATTTAGTGGTATGTTGTGGTTAGTGTGCATGTTATTTTGTCAGTTAGTGATGTGGTGTGGTTAGTGTGCATGTTATTTTGTCTGTCAGTTAGTGGTGTGTTGTGGTTAGTGTGCATGTTATTTTGTCAGTTAGTGGTGTATTGTGGTTAGTGAGCATGTTATTTTGTCAGTTAGTGGTGTGTTGTGGTTAGTGAGCATGTTATTTTGTCAGTTAGTGGTGTGTTGTGGTTAGTGTGCATGTTAGTTTGTCAGTGGTGTATTGTGGTTAGTGAGCATGTTATTTTGTCAGTTATGGTGGTGTATTGTGGTTAGGAGCATGTTATTTGTCAGTTAGTGGTGTGTTGTGGGTTTGTGAGCATGTTATTTTGTCAGCTTTTGTTGTGCATTGGTTAGTGAGCATGTATTTTGTCAATTAGTGGTGTTTGTGGTTGTAGTGAGCATTTATTTTGTCAGTTAGTGTGTTTGTGGTTAGTGAGCAGTTATTTGTCAGTTATGGTTTTGTGGTTGTGGCATGTTTTTTGTCATTTAGTGGTGTGTTGTGGTAGTGTGCATGTATTTGTCAGTTAGTGTGTGTTGTGGTTAGTGAGCATGTTATTTGTCATTAGTGTATGTTGGGTAGTGAACATGTATTTTGCCATTAGTGGTGTTGTGGTAGTGTGCTGTTTTTGCAGTAGTGTGTGTGTGGTTAGTGTGCATGTTATTTTGTCTGTCCGTTAGTGGTGTGTTGTGGTTAGTGTGCATGTTATTTTGTCAGTTAGTGATGTGTTGTGGTTAGTGTGCATGTTATTTTGTCAGTTAGTGGTGTGTATTGTGGAGTGGAAATGAGTGGACGAGTGATAAGGTGGTTATTCTTTTCACGCCTCTGCCTCCACGCATTCTTACGTAATTCAACTTGACGTCCGTGCTGTTTCCTATCCATATCCTAAATCACATGTCGTTCTACCCAGGAAACATAACAATAGGAAAAACCTCGCTGAACTGGTCATCCCCTAATTGAAGCATAATATCTGTAACACACGTAACAATAGTATGTTTTTTTTATTCATATTTTTTCTATTTTTTACATCACAAAGGACTGGCCAAGGGGAAAAAAGTAACAAAACCCCTGTATAGTTGCCAGTCCTTATATAGAAGACTCGATGAGACGCAATGAGATAATGTATTAACACTCTAATGATACATGTAGCCAGGGTTGTTTGATTTAAATCAAGTTGATTTTAATCACTGATTTAAATCATGATTTAAATCAAATGATTTTTTTTTTTAAATCACTGATTTAAATCATAACCTTATCATTAATTGAAAACGAGAGGGAAAAGAAGGAAAATTAAGCAAATGGGCTTTATGAACACCAATTTTATCATTGTAGCATAATTATAACATAATGAGACTAAATGAGTGGTGCGGGGGAATCCACTGTGGCACTTTGAGATAGCAAATTGCCATGTGGCTGTTTTCACAGCAGAAATATTTTTCTCAATTATGTTATATCATATATATATTATATATATTATATATATATATATATATATATATATATTATTATATATATACTATATTATATATATAGTATATATACTTATATATATATATATATATTATTTGTTTTACTGTACAAAAAGCCACACTACTATAACCAAAAGTTGAATGTGCATGTTACTTTTGTTTATAAAAAGCCAAAGTGATATTGACCAAAGTTTAATATGCATTATGATTCATTATATCAAACAAAAAATATAATTCTCTTGTTTAACTGCCGAAGTAATTATTACTACAACAAAAATCCCATTGAATCCGATTGACTTCCCATTGGGAAGTCAAGTAGCAGGGATGACTATGAAAATTAGGCCGAACAGTATGATATAGCAAAATCAGGCAATATTTTGTGTAGCTGACTCTCATCACAGACAGAATGATGACCTTTATTTCATATGGCAGCTAGGAGGTTATTACCGGAGGTCAATTAATAATAATTTGGTGTGTCTTGGGGGGTAAGGCTTGCAGGACGGTAAAGACCGCCCACTCGATCCCCCAGCCAATAGGAACCATGAATGGGACAGGGTTAGTCTGGATGTGTTTTCGCGAGCATCAGTGCAGCCTGGGCCAGCCTAGACCGGCAAACGTCCTGAAAACGCGCTTATAGACATAGGCCTATTGATGTGAAAACGTCCATCACAGAAATAGAAAATATGTAAATTCATCTGTATTTCATGTTATATGCATTTTTTGCTTACTTATACTTTCTCTTTTTAGTTATAAATATGCTAAATAATATCCTGTAGTAGTTAGATTTCATGTAGAACATCAAATTAATAAAAAATAAAAAATCTATTTAAATAAAATAAATCTGATTTAAATCAAATAAATCGGATTTTTATTTTTTTAAATCTAAAAAATCATAACCTTGCATGCAGCATACTTGTTAATCAGGCGTCACTCAAATCCCCTATGGCGACTCTATGGCCAAAGGGACGCGAGAGAAGGTAAATTACTGATGAAATAACTTAATAACGCACAACATTAATATTACACTGTTCCTGCGATATCATAAAAGGGTTAAATTGCAATATGTGATTACCTCTCCTGCTCAGTACGATAAAATACCTGAGTTGAAAGAGAAAAATACACCTCGATTAGTTGTGAATCACTAACATTTATTTCATTAAAGAAACATATCTGCAGTGAATATATTTCCCGGATTTTGTATATGTGAAGTAATTCCTGATGTAGTGGTCTTTATATTTCACATTCCTAACACAGATAGATAGATGGATAGATAAGTAGATAGATATTTTATTGACCACAACATACAATTTATATAATCATAACAACCACGATATATGGTCCAACAAATTTCTTTATCAATTATTGAGCCTATGTTTACGATAAAACTGAATTCTAAGCAAGTTGTTCATACATTAATTTGACACATAAAAAAAACCCCGCCTAACCCCTTAGGACCCAGAGCGTAATTTCCATTATAACTTAGGTGCCATTAGACGATTTTTAGTGAATGTAAGCAATGTGTTATAGATATGACCTTATAGGTATCGCTTGTCCACTAGGTAATTTGGTATATTCAGTTATTTTTTCGTAGTTTTGTGGCTAACAACATACAATTTGATATAGTAAAGGAAATATCTGGGCGTGAAGGGGTTAACACAGATAAAAGACACGCAAGGCAGTATGAGGTGGGCCGTGTGTCTTATGTAATGAAACGTGGGTGGGTGTTACCGCAGAGTTTTATGTGGATTTGTTGATTCCTTGGCGATGATAGGCTTTGATCGCTATTTGTGTGTTTTGTTTCATGTTTCCTATCTGTCTGTTTATCTGTTGTGTGTGCGGATGTCCGTCTGTCCGTGTGTCTGTTTGTCGGTGTGGCTGTCTGGCTGTTTGCATGTAGTTGTTTCTGCGCTTTTTCGTGAGGCTGGTGGTCTCTCTCTCCTCTCTCTCTCTCTC